>JBBMKA010006401.1:0-10312 GCA_037833695.1 Sechiopsis laciniata | reverse complement strand
ATAGATAATAATGCCTGATTCTTTCATTAAAACATCCTAATTAGAAGGCTAAATAACTCTCTAATTGAGAGTCATCACCTACCATGGGATATTCCTTAGCTTCAAGTGATGGGTGTGAACAAGCTGCCACAATAGAGTGCCGAGGGCCTCCCACTGATTGTGGATCAGTGGACACCATTCCGAGTCTTGTTAGGTGCGAACCTGGACCAATGTAGTCTTCGTAGGCCTGCATTCACTTGGTTTACAGTAGCATGCGGTGTGCTCGCACACGCACTAGATGACTAGAAGAAGGCTCTTTCTTGCTAGTGTCGTAAGTACACCCTTCCTTGTATTTGTCTAGAGCCAAACACTTGGACCGTTCTCCACGTGTTTATATCAGTGCGGTGGGCTGATTGATAGGTCGAGAGTCAGCGAACTCTCGATATTGGGAGTTATGTTGATAACTCAACTTTGGATAAAGAGTTTGTCAGTTTTGCATGTATTGCTAGGATGCTAGATAATGTGATGATACGTGTATTGTACCCCGGTTGGGAATTCTTACTGAGTATCTTTGTACTCACCCTGATTTCTATAGTTTTCCACCAGATAACTTTGGACAGCACCGAGATGGCTAGAGGAGGAACTGATGGATCATGGGAGTCTGTTGCTTAGATTATTTACTTAATTGTGGTCTTTGATTCAACATGCAGAATAAGAACTGAGTTACCATTTTTATTTCATTATTTGAACTGTTTTAATAATCTCTAGCCAAAGGCTTGAACCTTGTTTTCATGTTATGATGTTTTGGAACCGTTTACATTTTGAAGTAAAAAGAAATTGGTTTCAACTGTTTCTGTTATAACTGTTTGAACCATGCATGTTGAGAAAGAACTGGGTCTAAGCTTGTTTAGAAGTCGGGTTCTTACAGTAAGACCTGATGATAGTATTGCGGCTCATAAAAAAATGAGACTTGTAAGGAAAAATTCTTAAATGTAGGATGCAATTTGTCATAAATAACATGTTGGTGTAAAGGATATCTCATTAAAAGCATGGGTAACACACCTTGAGACAATAAACAACAATGATAATCCCGAAGATTCCTTGGTTGCTTGACCTTTCGGGTGGATGGACGTAAAATAAGATCATTTGAGACTTTATTGGAAGGACAGATAGGCAAATGAGGAACGTCTTCACCCTTAGGCCGAGAGGCATTAACTTGTGTAGAGGACTATTGGCAGAATTTGAAACGGATGAGAACCTAATAAGCACTTCGTAATCTTGGTGTGCAGACGAATGTGGCAAGGTAGAGATTTCAAGAATAAATTCGATATTACACTGATTATGCATTGGAACATGTTCTGATCGAGTAGGGTGGCCAGATGCATCAATAGACCGAGAATAATCTTCAATGCAGTTGGACAAAGTAATAGAGCAAGAGCAGGAATAACATCAGCTAGAAAACTGCAGTAAGTAACATCGTGTGTCTCGGGGAAAGGATATGTTCTTTCATTAAAAAAAAAAAACTAACGTCTCTAGATAAGAAAATATCCTTAGTTTCTCAATTAAGCATCTTGAAACCCCTAACACCAATTGGATAAACATAAAATGTACAACGAACTACACGATTATGCCGTTGAGACACTAGTGCGGATGCGAAAGCCAAACAATAAAAAATTTTGAAAGTTGAATAATCTACAACTTGGTCATGAAGAAGCTCAATCAGAGTGTTCCATTTCAAAATTGGTTACAATGTACTATTGATTAAGTGCACTACGGTCAATATGCATTCACTCTAATAGCGCAGAGGAATGTGTGGTTGAAAGAAGGTGGCTCTGGCAACATTTAAAATATGTTGATGTTTGCACTCTACATTATTTGAGTTTTAAACTGGTCTAGCGACACACGAGAACTGATGTTCCACTCTTGTTCTATTGAAGAACTCGGTGAAAGATAATTTTGGTGCGTTGTCCGATCGAAAAAACCTTTATGATATTTTGATATCGAGTCTCAACAAGCTAAAAGAATTGAGGAACAATGCAACTACACAATTTGTGTATTTATACAACATAATACAAACACAATATCTAAATTTAATCCACATAAATCTCAACTTACTAAACAATGAATGGATACACATTTATTAAATATCTTTAACATCAAAAAAATAAAAAATTGTTATAGATGATTAACTTTTTCTAAAATATTTTATCTATGTAGATTTTTGTGCCTTTTTTTATATTTCAGAATTGTATTTCTTTTAATTAGCTAAATTTATATGATTTCAATCTGTTGAACTGATTGTTTTCAATTAGATGAACTGATTGCTTTTAATTCTTTCAATTAACTTATCTAATTGAAAGTAATCAATTCACTTGATTTTAAGCGTGTGATCTGTACTTTTTTATGCAATGAACGAATTATTTTCAAAATTGTGCTATTCATGTAATATTTTTTTTACATAAAAAATAGCACTTAAAAAATTAGACAATTTTTATTTTGTACTTTTAAAAGCGATTTTCATACATAAATATTTTATTTTTTTAATGATTAAAAACATGTTTTACCCTCTATCTATAAAGAAAAATCTATTGTTACAATTTCAACCAAATATATTTTGAAATACAATCCTCCAGCTGAATCAAACTTCATTGGGCTTTAGGGCCCAGCAAGACATCCAATAGCCTAATGGTCTAGTACTTGGACCATGAAGTGATCTATTACATATATAGGAAACTTATAAAATTAGTGAAAATTCACAAAATAATTATAAATATAGTCATTTTTTTAAAAAAAGAAACAAAAATGGCAATAATGATCATGGGTATTAATAATAATATTGTATTAATAATACATAATACTATATTAATAATACAGAGTACTATATTAGTGAATATTTATAATATAGTATTGAAACGTATTAATGACTATGAATATAAATATTTTAAATTTTAACTTCATTTATAATTATTTTGTGAGAATAGTCAATCCATTATCATTTACATACATATATTTGTGGTTAATCATACTAAATATTTAAATTAGTGAAACTAATCAAAGAGAATGACTACTTATTATTATTATTTTTAAAAATTTTATGTCTAAATTGGATTTCTTGGGGAGAGATAATATTTTTGTCTCCATTATACCATCATAGAACTCAATTTTGTTTATTAAAAAATAAAGTAAAAAATCGCAACACACTCTATCCCCTCATTTTAGGAATACAAAATAGAATCACTCCTTCCTTGGTTTTAGGAATAAAAATAAAAAATAGACTCCTTTTGATTAACAAAACTCTAAATATAGTATTGGTTTCTCCATGGAGAATCTACGAAATTTAAAAATAAATAAATAAATCTCGGGCACATTCCAGTCGATGAAGAAAAATAGAACGGGGAAACTAGTGAAAAACCTGTAAATCCACAATAACACACATAATAATGGAATAGGGGACTTAGTCACAACATTCAAGGTTAAATCCACATTTGTCATGAAATCTACGTTTATCATAATTGTATTCAATGAGGTTTGGAACGAGAGGAATGTGTATGTGAATTATAAGACAGTATGTTGGATCCATATTATCTTAATTGATGAAGGGTAGACTCAAGGATTTGTACGCATTTCTTTCCAAGCTTGTCGTCACCCTAATTAAAAAAAAAAAATCCAGGCATCCATGGAGTACCTAATATGTTGCCTTTGTTTCACATTTAAGGTACTGAACAATACCTAATAGTATTAGGTATTTTATTGTATATTTTGTAATACCTAATATGTTACTTGTTTATTCTATAGTGACGGTATTGAACAATACCTAATAGTGACACTTATTCTATAATGTACCGTATTTTACTCTATGTTGGAGGTAGCTACACAATTCCTAATATTTTACTCTTCAACTTTTTTCTTACAATTTCCGAGGGGTTTTTGTTTTGTTTTGTTTTGTTTTTTTTTTTTTTTTGCTTTTTTGTTTAAAAGGGTTTAATGATACCTCACATCCTTCATGCAACAATCATCACGAATGCATGGTTTGTTAGGTGTGTGCTCCACATTCAATTTTTTTTTTTTTTTTTTTTTTTGTTATTATATATTCATTTACCATCACAATTCTCATAAATTTTTTATTATTATTTATACGGATATGTAAGAGTATGTACCGAACACATTTAGTTCAAAATTTAAAAATTTTAAATAGTAGTATTCAATGCCTTTTACTTTTTGAAAATATTCAATTAAATATTTGATTATAATGGTCAAAAGATCTCAAGATATTTTGCATGATGGATTGTTACAAAATCTATATTTATTGTTTTTACAAAGAAACTTTAATAATGGTCACAACATCCCAAAATATTTTGCATTGGTTGTTACAAGATCTATATTTATTGTTTTTACTCTAAAGGAAATGGACAAGGGAGTGAGAACTATAATAATCAAAATTGTTTTATCTAATTATTAATTTTAATTCAAAAAATACATTTAAATATAAATTTAAAGTCCCAAAAAACTTGACATTCCCTTATCTAGTTTCCTAATTACAGACATTTTCTTAATTGTCCATACATTTGTGTGCCTAATTTCCTGTGCTTTAATTTTTGGAAAAATATAAGAATTAAACATCCTATTCTACTGTCTATCATAACACAAACTTCAATTTCGTCTAAGTTCTCTTTTTGTTTTAGTATAATAGTGTTGGGTCATCAAACTATAGACCTTGTGGGTGTTAAAACATTCAGTATACCAATTAAATAATATTCACTTTGACATGGTCTAAGTTCTCTTAATTATCCAACAATAAGAATGAAAACTATTCTTAGGAGTTGAAGTTGTATCAATTAAAATCATAAACCAATAGTTATCAATTTAAATCATAAACATTTATATAAATGTATCAATTTACCCTCCTTGTTAGATTTGGTTTGAAAATGTTAGTTCATAACTCTACAAACTTATAATTATATCAATTAATTCTAAACTTTCCGAATTAATTTAGACAATCCATTTCAAATGGATGGATCATTTTCTAACGAAGAGGTCTAAGTATTTTAAACCTCATACACATGTAAATGCATTAACAAACTTCAAATTCATTGGGTAAATTGATTCAATTATGAAAGTGTAAAAATTTACCTGATATGCTTTGGGTTTGCACAAATGTGAATAAGGTATTCCACATAGAATCTAACAAAAGACATAAATTGATACACTCAAGTTTAAATTAATACTTATTGGCAAGACAAGGTAGTTATCAAACACATTACTCAAATGGATGAAGCTTTGCTTTTTCACAAAGCCTTGCTGCATGGAAACATAAAATATATGGAATACAACTCGCCGTAGTTCTCCTTTTTCTTTTTAACTCACTTTTTTCTTCTTTTTTAAATCTTTTTTCTTTTTTCCTCATAAAAAAAAAAGTAAAGAAAAAAAAAAGTAGTGATTGGAGACGAAGGCAAGAAAATGGGGTTTTGATTCAACGTCCAATAAAAAAATATTGTTTAATAAAACAAAATACCTTCAATTATTGCTATGTTTTCTTAAAGTTACCACTTTTCTTCACTTGCGTTAGATAAGTGCTTGGTTTATTATAAAATTGCTACCTCTTTTGACTCTACTTTTCATTTTCATTTTTGGTCGCCAAAATATCGATTTTTTAGGACTCCAATTTTTACGATGTCTTTCATGTTAAGTTTTGTATATTAGTTTTATTTATTTATTTATTTATTATTATTATTATACTACTAATAATGCAAGCATTTGTGAAATGCACCCATTGAAAAAGATTTTTTTTTTTTTTGATATGCGTGACTGTCCGGCAAGCTTGCACGCCCCTTTAGATGTCAAGAAAATTTGTAGAAAATTAATTCTGTGATTACTATAAATTGAACTCGTCATCTTAAACACCTAAGATTCTCTTTAACTATTTGAGTCACTTCATGATAGTTAATTGAAAAAAAATATTATGTTATATACACATGAATTTTATGGAAATTAGGAAGAAACCATATTAAAACGTCCCGAAAAATAAAACAAATACACTTCACCATGCACAAAAGTACAAAAAAAAGAAGAAGAAAAGTTATTGGATTTTTTAGCTGTGAATGGGATCGGAATTGTGTTTACGGAAAGAGCTTTTGCCTGATAAAGGAATTTGCAAAATTTAAAGGAAAAAAAAACATTTTTTTTATATATATCAAACGATTAGATTAAGAGTTTTTTTTTTTTTTTTTTTTTCAATCTCAAAAATAAAAAGAAAAAAAATTAGATCCACATATTTGTTGTTATAAATTCTTTAAAAAAAAATATTTGTATTTAACAATAACATCTCAGATGTCTAAATGTTGGTCACGTGAATAAATTATGAGATGTCGCACTCTTTCTTTTTCATTTAATTTCATGTTTACTTCTTACAGAGTGAGAGAGAATTTTACTTCCCAAAAATGTCTTTCTTGATTTGACTTTTTCACCTAAAAAATAAAGGACATTTTAAAATAAATTATTCGTGAAATAACCTAACTTCAAGGGAATTTCTTCTACCCATAAGCACCTTCCCTATCTATTTATTTTATTTTGAATATCTTATTTTTTTAATGGAATTCAAATTAATTTTTTTTTTTTTTAAAAAAAGACAGATTTTATACTCAATAATCACTATATCTCCTATTTTATTGTTAGTTTAAATTAAAATTTGAAAAAACTTCTTTATAAACGATGTTGAATGACAGAAAGATGAATTTTATACTAAATAACCAATCTCTATCCCCTAATCATATTCCACCTCACTGGTTGAAGATCAAAATTTCACAATCTTTTCCTAAACATCGACTATCTCCACTGTCACGACCACTATTGAAAATCAAAATTCTACGAATTTCCTGATCCACACATTTGCACTTTTTACTAAATTGCACATTGCAAGGATCTTGGTTTCGCAACAATGGAGGTCACACCCATCAAGTTGTCTTCAATGAGGTTTGGGATGAAAGAGATATCTACTCCAATTATAAGACGGTGACGATTGAAATAGCATACGATACAACAATTAGTCAACTTATCGATTTAGTTGCATTTACTCTTGATATTGGAGAAATTTTGACCATATCGGTCACCTTCCTCAATAAAGATGGTTCAGAATGACGCAAAATTATGCAACTGCCGAGAACAGGTGTTAGGATCCCACAATTGTCTCACATTGAAAAAATGGAGAATCCAACAAACATTTATATGAGATATGAGTTACTCACTTTATTGTCAATTGATTTTAAGGTGAAACCCCATATTCCCTAATATGATATCAAAGCCCAATAAACCCAAACGGGTAGTCAGTCCAATAAAATGAAATTAGGACCCGATTCAAGATTGATAGCCCAAAAAGAGGCACCATCTTGAAGGGGCATGTTAGGATCCCACAATTATCCCACATTGGAAAAGTTGAGAATCCAACAAACATTTATAAGAGATGAGGGTCACTCCTCTCATTACCAATTAGTTTTAAGGCAAACCCCAATTCTCTAATAATAGGGACATAATCGTAATGTGCAGCTGGTTTTCCAGCGGCATGTATGGCTTCAAGCCATGGAAGGTAGACCGGAAGACTTATGTGTTTTCCTATTGAGTTTTCCGCTAGAATAATTGAGAAAAATCCAATATTTCTTCATGCGTGGATGATAATGCAGACTTACCTGATTTCTTGGTGGGAGAAATTTCAGTAATTTCAGTCGGAGAATCATGGCAGTCAAGGGGGAAAAGCTCGCTCTTATAGTATGGAAGAGGATGGAACTTCTCATACGCGGCTGATGTATCCGATCGTACTTCTTAGGAGGGGGAGATGGATCAATTTTGATTTTTGTTCCTTTGGGGTTTCACAAGGACAACAAACGATTCTCAACACTAAAAAACTATGAAGCTGATCTCACTTGCCAAATAATCATTATGCTTTGTGCAACATGTATGCATTTAATTATTGTTTAACTCAATACAAAAATTTAATCACCATTCAAAGGCTACTATATGTATACATATGTAAACGGTTGGATGAACATCTTGAAGAGATTCGAAAATTTATTTTAATTTTTTTTTTTTATCTTCAACGTATTTTTTCATCCTCATATTTCGATTTTAAACGTTATAATTTTAAAATTTTTTAATTCAGATTCTAAAGAAGTTAGTTAGAGTATATCTACTATAATGAGATTATGATACAATTAATTGTCATTTATAATATATTAATTAAATTAATTAATTCCAGATTTTTAGATTTATACAATAATTTAAATCTCCTAGAAAGGTAGACATTTGATGTTTATTTCTATTTCCCTAATTAGCACAATAAATAAGTTAGCTCGTTCAATGTGACGGTATTAAATTATCAACTTCTTTTTTTTTTTTTTTTTTTTTATATAGGATTAAATTATCAACAAAATTACAAAAGCAAACCTTATAAGTTACCTTAGATATACTAATAAATTGCATTTATCTAGTAGTAAATCAGCTATTAATAGGAATTAAAAGAAGAAAAATTATCAATTATTAGTATGAGATACCTAATTAATCTATGGAAAATTGTATTGGATAAACTTTTAAGGGAAAATAATTGTAATTATTGGCAAACAAATAAACAATTGGCAGTTCTAATTTTCTATTTTTAATTGGAGATTTTCACTTTTTTTAATACCATTTTACCTCTCACAATACAATTAACACAATTTCTCTTTAGGTCTCTGTCACCAATCATCTGAGACTTTTCCAGCAAAGTCTTCTGATCATAGATGACTGTAAGATTCGAACGGTCAACGGCTAGATGCTTTACATGACGATGATGTCCTCCGATCGAGATGTTGACCACTATGCAAAAGGGCAATTGCGCTGGAGAAGACCATCGACGCTAAACATGAAGACATGTCGTTGTAGCTAGAGATGAAGATGCGTTCCAGTGGTAGTCGTATATAGTATGGGGCATAAACGACGAATAAGCAGAATTGGCTGAAAAGGTTGAAGATTCGACGGTCAAAATACGTTTTTGCAATGTTATTCTCAGCTTGAGATTCATAGTAGTCGAATATGAAAACGAAATCAAAATCCTAATTTTTGTTGTTGTGAAAGTTTAAATTGAGATTATATTACTATTAAATACCATGTTTATTTTATACTTGTATTTATTATTACGTTGTCTTATTGACGAATCCAACAAAATACTTTTAATGTGCACATCCGTATTCTTAATAAGTATTAATAATTTTCGAAAAATAATATAAATAATTAATAGGGAAAGTAACGATCTTATTAATATTTTGATTGGATGTCCGTAAGGGGACACAATCTTATTAATATTTTATCATATATGTATTTTGTGGAAATTGTATAGAAAGATTAGCAATGGATATCCTGTTTTAGAGAACATTTTATACTATAGTCAAAACAAAATTTATTACGATTCGTATTTATCTGTTTTTAATTAAATTAAATATATTATTTTTAGACCCTAATTTATCCTTTAGAAGTTTCTGCCTTTTTCATTCCTAAGTATGAAGGAGTTCCATCTAAAACTACTGGTAGTTTTTCATTCACTTGTTTTCCTTACCGGAAAACTAGAATTATTTGCTAGAAATAGTTTTTTCTTTCTTCAAAATATTGTTTACCTACATTCATATTATTAGTTTTTTTAGAGACATTCATATTATTAGTTTTAATATTTGAATAAACGTTATTTAAATAATATGTATTACATAAATATAATTTTCAAAGAATCGTCAGAAAATCCAATATAACATATTTTATAATACTCATCATCAATACTTCCAAATAAAATACAATACCTATCTCATATAGTTTCGTCGTCCTTTCCATTTTACTTCACTATTCTTATAAAGAAGAAATTTGAAAAAACTTTGGTACTTCAAAAAATTTGAAATATTTGTATATGATCAATCGAAAATGGGGTTGAGGAGATTTTTAAGGAACGTGGTGAGAAAATCTAAGATTCTTGATTTTTTATTTATTTTATTATTATTATTATTATTTTATTATTATTATTTTTAATTTGAAAGTATAATATATTAATGAAAAAATGGCATTTTAGTATTTGATTGTTATAAATAGATATCTCATAAGAGTCAACCAATGGAGTGTCTACAATTTAGCTTAAGATTCTCTAACTTTTAGTTAGTTTAACCAATTATAATTTTTGCATTACTAAATATAAACTCCTTGTAATATTATAAATAGGAGCTTTTGCAAAACTTGTAATTACACCCAAAAAAACCAATAAGAGTTATTCACTTTCTCCCCCACATCATTCTCTCTATCCCTTTGATCATTGGCCACTTTTATAATACGT
>JBBMKA010006400.1:0-10312 GCA_037833695.1 Sechiopsis laciniata | reverse complement strand
AACTCTCACCTAGAGTACAAAAATGCATACATCAGCTCAACACCTAACCAACAACTGCCCTCATTATCTACAACAAGTGTAGACTCAAAAGCTCTAAGCTGAGAACCTCTAGGCTCAACTATTTTGGGGAAAACACAACTAGTCCCACCTATTCAGGTACTTGTCTGACCTATTTACGTAAGGAGCTCAACTGGTTCAAGTGATTACTAACAGGAAATGCAACTGGTCCTGCTATAGCTTATAGGAAACGCATCTGGTCCTATAAAAGTAACTCTACTGGTTCTAGCTAGTTAGGGATGCAACTGGCCCTATCACAAAATCAGGAACATAACTGGTACTGCTATAACTTATAGAAAACGCAACTGGTCCTATAAGGCGGTAGGAAAGCTACTGGTCCTACATAATTAGGGAACACAACTGGCCCTAATAAAGGTCAGAAACACAACTGTTCCTGCTACAACTTATGAGAAACGCAACTGGTCCCATAAATTACATCAAATTAGCAAATCAGGAACATAACTGATCCTGCTATAACTTATAGGAAACGCAACTGGTCCTTTAAGGCGGTAGGAACGCTACTGGTCCTACACAATTACGGAACACAACTGGCCCTAATAAAGGTCAGGAACACAACTGGTCCTGCTACAACTTATGAGAAACGCAACTGGTCTTATAAGTTACATCAAATTAAATTACCACTCAGCATCCCATACTACTGAGCAGTATCAAGCAAAAGAAACATTTTCATATGTAAAAAAATATTAAATAAACTATTAGTAGCTCAAATATCCAACATAGAGGTCAACGAGGTCAAACTAGCTCAAAGATTCAATCTATGCATCTTATAGACAATCTAGACAACAAGCTTAGAAGTCAACGAGGTCAAACTTAGCTCAAAGGTTAAATCCATGCATCTTATAGACAATCAAGCAAGTTATCAATCAAATATCAAGCAAACAATGCATTTAAGGACCACACAACCCTAGGTAAAAGTCCTTACCTCTTGAAGTTACATAATGCCTTGAAAGATGAGCCTAGCTAGCTTTGAACGAGTCAACAAAAGATCCTAACAGTCAAACGGTGAAAAATAGGACCTAATGTTAATTTGGATTTCCACAACTAAGACTCATAAATGAAGGGTAATAAAATATCCTACGTAATTTGTATTAAAAAGATATTAATCCTTCATTAAAAAAAATTCCATTAAAAGATATTAAATATTCCTTAAATTCCTTAATTTTTTACCATAACAACCCATACCTCAAATTTGATGTTTAACAAAATTCATGGTCAACTATTATATATATTGAAAATAACTCACAGTAAAAAGGATATTTAAAACATCCAATTAACTCAAGTATTTTAACAGTTTAAAAGATGTATTTGGCCAAAACATGTAAAAGACATTCTAAAACCAGGATCCATGCTTTAGAATCCCCATTTAAACTTCCATTAATAAAGATATCAATATCTCATAAAGTTCCTTTTATTTTTGGGAAATTTTAAACTAGTGGCTCAAACTTTTAACACAACTTATGCCCCCAATCATTTAATTTAGCCACCCATTAGATTTAGAAATGAATATTAAAACACTACCCAAAAATTGATAAGTAAAATAACCCATTAATTAATTCAAAAAAACTCATGGCCCAAACTTATCATTTAAAATATCAGCCCAAATACTTCCATAATGAAAATGTGTCAAAGACCACCACCAACAACCTAGTTTTTTAATCCATATTAAACAAACCCATTAAATATATAATAACAAAAAGGGAACTGCATATGCCAGAAAGCCAAAACAGTAGTGGCTCAAAAGGTACCTCAAACGGCGGGTCGGGCACGGATCATGGGTTAGTGTGCGGGTCGGAATCTGGTCAACGAAACAGAGCACGCAGGAACGGGTTGAAGGGGACGGAGACGGGTTTGAGTTTTCTGCAGCGGGGCTTCCAGATCCAAGCGCAAATCGACGAGTTTGAGCATGGGTCGTCGAGAATCGGGTTCGACGACGAGAGGTTAACACTCGCAAAACGAGCTTCACGTCGTCGTTAAAGGGGCAAAATTTGACGAAGGGATGAGTGTAGTGGGTTGGGTTCAATTTTTGCAGCTGGGTTCCCGCGAGCAAAGCTTCGATGGCGGCGTCAATGGAGAAAATCCGACGAGAAAACCGGTGAGGTGGGGCTGCTGGCGGTTGAAGAAGAAGATGAAAGAGAATGGGAAGGAAAATGGGTTTTTGGACAGTAAACAAGGGGAGGTGGGGATGCTGCCAGATCTGACTTTTCAGACAAGAAAATAAAAATAGTAAAAGATGGGAAGGTGTTTTAAACGAAAGTTGCAATTGAAGGGAGTTTATGGGATTTGTGACTTTCAAGTTTCTAAGGTTACAAATACAAGTAATTTAATTCTAATTAAATTTAGTTATACATTTAACCCATAATTAATACTTACAATTTTCCAAAAAAAAATAGAAATTATAAAAATGCTCATTATATATCAAAACGCTTGAAATTTTAATTTGACTTTTCAATGACCAAGGTGGCTGCCGTTTCTTAGCTTAACATTTACAAAAAAAAAAAGAACTTAGGTTTAAATGCAATTGCAACCTTCAATTTAATCAACAATTAAGTGTAACCCCATATTAATAATAATTATTATAAAGAAGCCTTCAAGGCTTGAAATTGCGGGAATATAGACTCGGTCATTTCAGGCAAGACTGGGGCACCTTCATACTGACTGAGAAATTGCGGAAAGACTCGATCCCGCTGTTGGTGATGCTCTAAATAAGCATCGAACCTAGCGGTTAAGGCCTTCGACAACTTAATTTCATCACGCTTTTGACCGAAGATGTTGCCGCTTTCTTACTTGCTTTGCTTTTGTGAGATGATTTCGCCACAGATTTTCAGCGGGGCATAACGGCTTTCGGCTAGGCAGCACTGCATCATTTGGCTTGCCATTAATTCCTTGGTAGGCGTAGACTACAGAAATGAAGCGCAGAAAGAAAAAGTGACTTGCACGCTTTCCCATCTAGGCACTGATTTTGCTAGCAATGATTCACCCCACATTGATGGTGAGGCCAGCCATTATAGAGTAAATCAAGAGTGCTCGCGGCTACGTCATTGTTAAGTCGTGAGTGGTTGGCAGTGGCAAAGACTTGATAAACGAAGCCCAGATGTGAGCTTCATCTTTTAAGTTGGCTGCTAAGAATTTGACTGATTTTGGCCCTTCTTCCCATGTTGCTCCGCAACCCCGATTATTTTTACACACTTCGCCAACACTTGAGCGATCCTTCAACAAGGCGTCGTACTTAGTATCTTCATCTTAAAGACTGAACAGCTTATTCGAATTCGAAGGGGTCCAACTGATTGTTCACTCTAGCACAGTTGATTGATAACTTGAGTGATCGAGCACACTTACGTAAAATTTGATCACCCAGTCTATTTTCGCTTCAGATTCTGGGACTCAAATCTCCAACCACCCTCTGGTTTCAATTTGTCTAAATACCGGGGCAGGCAGGCCCTCGAGACTAGGCTCAAACCCTTGCTCGGACAAGAACTTCTTCACCTGATACTGGATGATGTTCTTGTTGATCAGGTCGTGCTTCTTTTCTGTTTGGTGAGCTTCATCGGTGAAACTCACGACACCTTTTCCCTTATCCAATTTTGTTCACGGCCGCGAAGCTTCTACAGCTTTTTCTTCCTTCTTTAGCTTTTACTTCATCAAATCTTCAACCAGACTTGCTCATTCTTCATACTCTTCTTCTAAGTTCACTTGCCCTTCGTTCGCCCCAACGTCAACTCCTCGTTGATCTTCTTGACTTGCGGCATCCTCTACCAGGGCTTCTTGAAGTCTTTAATTTCTTCTTCTTTTTGGTGTTGGTTCACTATTTCAAGCACTATAGCGTCAACAGCGAATTGGCTAGGTGCCAATTGTGCATCATCCGCTGCAACTTCTAGTTCATCAACCAATTCATCACTTTCCTTACTTACCCTTTCTTCAACTCTCGCCTCAGCGAACGTTTCTTTTATTCTCTTCTCACTCACCTCGGCCACAGAAGTCGATGGTAACTCTTCGACCCTACTCCTTTTGACCACAGAAGCCTCATGAGTGTTTCTTACTTTTTCAGCATTTTGCTCTGCCCTTCGCTGCTTCTTTACAACAGCTTTTTCTCTTTCTCTTTGCTTTCTTTTTTCCCTTCGCTCTCGCCTCTCCTTGTCCTTTCTCTTCCTTTCTTCCAACTTTGCTTCGAGCAACGCTATTCACTCTGCCATAGCAAGATCAGCCACTACTTTCAGCTTCTCTAGCTCCACAACTTTTGCCATAGCTGGCTTTTCGACAATCTGCACTTGGGCCTCTACAGGCTTGATTGGACTTAGCGTGTTCTTTAGCCTTGGCAGTGGAATCTTTAACGTTAGCGAGATTGGTTTCTTTGACCACTCTCCAGTCTGGCCTTACTTCGCTGTCGAGCTTGCTCCAGCGATTGCCTTTTTCTTCAGCAGAATCTTGGCAGACGCGACTTTACTCGCCTCTCCATCATTCTTCTCAACTTTTTTTGCGAGGCCAGCATTTAAGGGAGATTTTCTGGCCATTTCTGAGTATGACGGACTAGTTTTTTGAAGATTGAATGGAGAAGAGGATCGAAAATTTGATCGAAGACGAAGATCAGGAACTTGGGAGGTTGAAAATTGAGATTTTGGTGCTAGGGTTTTGTTTGCGTGAGAAAGGGAAAAATGTAAATGGGGGTTGGTATTTATATGGAGGTAAATTAGGGCAACAGTCAGATTTTTTGGGAGGCAAAATTACAGATGGCGGCAGCAAAATCATGGTCGTTGGATCATCTGCCGCAGCGACACGTGTCGTCTAGGGGCTCAACGATTTCACCATGCTTGAGTTTGGGAAAAAACCCGCATGCGATCAGCTTAAGTCATAGCATGACCTCACTACGTCCATTTTCTCACTCTTGCAAAATTAATCTCTCAACGAAAAGTGACAGATAAAAATCCGAATCCAACTTCCTAGATTTATGCAAAATAAACATAATAAAACAACAAAAACTACAACTACAAAAATAAAACAAGCAAAGACTAAAGTATGTATAAGGTACTTCTACTAACCTGGCTTGGAGTAAAATATATATATATATTTTTTATGAAATCAACTTGGATAATACCTTTGCTCTAGCGAAATAATCTCCTAGCGAGCTGCCAGTTAATAATCTTCTATTGTGCCCCATCCTTAATGACTTGCTTGAGTCTTCTTTGATGCTCAAATAATTTCGTGTTTGCACCTTTAACAGAGATCATGAACAAACATATGAGATTTACACAATGAGCAACATTACCTTCTTTGATCGTCAAGGCTTTTGCTTGAATTTCTCCATTCGCTTGATTTTGCTCCACCAAGAAATTATCAAAGCACTCTCCAACATTCCCCTTCATTATCAATCTTTGAGGGCATGGAGGTAGATGAATTTCAAGCGTGGGAAAATTCTCGTTAGATCCTTCTTCAATTTGAGGCTTTTGGAACAGATCTTCAACAATGGCTTCTTTTTCTTCTTTTAAAGGATTTTGCTTCCTCAAATGCTACAACGAAAGTTTCTGTCTCCTTAGGTTTGTCCTTGGTTTCCTCATTATCAGTTAATGCCTCATTATCTTTCAATGATGTAGCATGAACTTGCTCTATCCCATGCTCATTCGATATCTTTTCATCTGAAGTATGTTCATCTAGATGGTATTGCTCAAATTCATTGGCTAGCTGAGTTGCTTCTACTTCAAAGTGGTTTGCTGGTCTTGAGAGACAGCGTCCATTTTAGCGATGCTTGCTCTAAGTAGTTCTTCTAGTGAAGTGTCCGGATTATGCTGAAACATAGGCTACTGATCGAATTAAAAATTCACAACTGCTTCCGCTGGCACATAATTAAAGTTGGCAAACTCAGGATCTAAGACTCGATGGGCTTAAAAGATAAACTCATTTTTGGCTATGTATACTCTAATTACGCTCTCCAAAGGAGTTTCAAAGTTAGGAGCAAAATGCAGATTCGCTTGAACAATGGCTGCAGCGTAATCTGAAACAACAAATTTAAGATCTGTGTTATGCGGCTCATATCCTTGTTGATGTTGAATGCCGAATTCAAATGGAATGTTCGTTCCTTCATAATAATAGGCATTCGCATAAGACTTGCTCTTCTGTATAGAATTTTTCATGATCTCTTCATATATAGTCAAATCAGGATTGTTAGGGCCATTCTCGCAAGTGTGGCTGTCACCACAAAAATCATAACTCTCAAAGCTCATTGGGGTAAACGTTGAAAAATTCTTCTCTTACCAAGCGAATTCAGCATTTGGTTCTTCCCAAAAGGGTTCGCTTGGGGGAAGTGTGGCATAGCAAGATTTTGCTCCCCGAAACTAGGGTTAGGCAAAGAATTATGATTCTATGGCTGATTTTGTGACACAAACGTCTCACCGACATACTGATTAGGATAGATGAAGTCATAAAAATTACCTTGATAATTATCCATCTTCCTTAATCCTCCGAAACTTTGCCTTGCTCGGGCGAAAAATTAACTATGAATTCCAGCTCCTCAGATTAACACCTACCACAAAGGCAAGGATCAATTGCTAGCTCTTTCAATTGAGCACTACTCTTAAAACAACTCTTAAACAAAAATTAATGACACTAATCTCCGGCAACAGTGCCAAAAACTTATTACGGAATTATCCAATACACAAATTAAGAAAATAATAATTTAAGAGTATGATGACGTGGTAGCTTGGATTTCGCTAGAACGAAATCTCTACTCTAATTAAGCAAAGTGTGTGTGTAAATTCCCAAAGATTGTGCAAGTATACACAGTCCTGTTGTAGTAAGTTTTAATGTAAGTAAAAGTCATCTCCACATAGATTAGTGATTAATGTCATGCTTAAGCGAAGCTTAAAGAGTCAAGGTAACAAATGAAATTTGTTATGATGAAACTAAACTAAGCGAAATAAACGTAATGCGACTAAAACTAGAGTAAATTGCATTGGAAGGAGAATAAGACTTTCGGAGAGTTTCGCTTAGGCGAAACAATGTTAAGCTAAGAAGTGAACTACTGATGGCTTCTCTTTCTCCCTCTCGAGCTCCTAGTTCGGTTCTCTCGAACTCGAACAACGCTAAAATCACGCAAACAGTACTAGGTGAACCTTATCTCTAAGTGTTCTTTCATGGGTAAGCAAAGCTTAGCAGTCCTAATGTTATACATGCAAGTTCGCTCTATTCCTATTCTCTCGAAGAGAAATAAAGGCATACACAGTGGATCAGACAGAATGTATTTTGAGTTAATGCAGCATGCATAATAGTTTGACATCTCGCTATAGCTTCGCTGAGGCAAACGTCTCCTACTTGTCTAGTTCCTTCCAATGACGAACTTAGCTACTCATAATGATAAATAAATTCAAAGCAATGTAAAAACAAAAGTTCATCTTCATTAAAAACACCAAATAATAAGGTTTGCTACAAACTAATGCTAAGGCGAAATAAACAAAAGCAATAAAAGGAGAAATAAAATAAGAAAAATCGTAAAGACAGTAACTCTGACTCGGCTCCGGCGAAATCTCTGTAACTCTGGCTAGCTACGACTATGCTAAAGCTAAACTACTAAATATCTGGAAATGAGAAAAACAACTAAGCTATGGCTAAAACTAAGGAATTTCTGATCGGAATTTAACTCGACGGCGCTCCAAAGACGGAGGATCGACCCTAAAAATGGGTGACCATTTAACTGAAGGAGAAGGGGAGCTATTTATACTCCAATTCCAAGCGACAAGGTCTGCTGCCCGATCCTAACACTGCCTACAGCCTACTCTATGATTGTCGCTCAGCCGAAAGCTGCTCTGCTCTGACATTCTTGCTCCACGATCTGCATTATCGACTGCATCAGAGCGGACACAAAGCGATGGCTGACATTGAAAGGCATTTCTCAGATCTTTGACACGCGTCCTTGACTTATATATTTTTCCAAACATGTCCTACCAGTTGAACCAACTTTGCCTAAGCGAAATGCTTGGCAATTCTTCATATTACGCTACGGTGTGGAATGTTTTCAAGGCACGTTCGTTGGGCTGGCTTCGCTTGCTCAAGCTCCTTTTGTGTGAATTTCACTTTGCTTCATCAAGAATGCTGTAGACAAACTTGAAAATATCAATTATTTTTAACACTTATAAATTTACACACATTCAAGCATGTTTCACTACAATAAACCTCTAAAATGCATCCTAATCAGAAAACTAATGGATGTTTCGCTTAAGCATAATATTTGGTATGATGGGGTGAAATTCAATATAAAATTATCTAATTATAGCAAATTCTTATAAAATATATTCTTTTGAGCTACTTTAACTCTCAATTTTTTAGAGGTATCGCATACCTCCACTCTACTTTGTGTAGAGCGCATTCTCGTAGGGACACTGCTTGTACCCATTCTCCTTGAAATATGTATCAATGTGAGTATTCTAGGCTTGTGGTGCATGCTTTAAACCGTAAAGTGCTTTCTTCAACTTTTAACATTTTTTTCTCTTCTCCAATTTTTATATACCCGAGTGGTTGCTTAATATAGACTTTTTCTTCAAGCACACCATTCAAGAATGCCATCTTGACATCCATTTGAAATATCGACCATCTGAATTTTTATATACTCGAGTGGTTGCTTAATATATTTCTAGTGTTGGCTTTCATCAAATTGTTCCAGTCCCATTTGCTTTCTTCATTTACTCGCACATCGCGACTCACCATCACCTTCTTGCTTGTTGGGTCGAGTAGCTTATACCCTTTTGTTTTCTCATCATACCTAATAGAAATATACTTATTACTCTTATCTTCGAGCTTTGTTCTTCGCTAATCTGGTGCATAAGCCACACTACCGAATACTCTGAGATACGAAGCTGACGTCTTTTGTTCGCTTTATGCTTATTGTGGCGCCTGATCACCTAACTTCACATGTGGACATCGATTTTGCACATAACCTGCGTACTTCACTACTACCGCCTAAAATTCTTTCGGCATCTTTTTGCTCTCTAGCATTGCTCGAACCATGTCAAGAATGGTTCTATTTTTCCCTACAGCCACGCCATTTTGTTGTGGAGTGTACGGTGTGGTTAGAAATCATCTTATGCCTTGCTTCTCGTAATAATCCATGAAAGTTGTAACGGCCTAGTTTTTCTTTTCGATTCTCCAGGTACGTTCGGTTACTTTTTCTGTTGTTCGGTTGGGCTGTTAGGGCAGCTTGGACCTCTGGGGGCATTTTGGTAATTTTGCCTTCAGGGGTAGTTGCGTGATTTTCCAGGGTTTCGGGGTTGTTCGGTTAAATTACTGAGTTTGGGTTTTCCTTCAGTTTCAGGTTTCCAGAGCTAACATTTCTTTTTGGGAGGTTTGGAGCTTCCGTTAATTATTTGGGAAAATAGAAGAAAAAGACGTCGTCGCCAGGACTCGAAGCCGGAACCTGGGAGGAAACGTGTCGCGACCAGGTTCCTCCCTTCCTTTTGCCGAGACCTAGCTAAAAGAAAGAAAAGAGAGCCGCATTTTTTCCCATTCGCATCTTTCTCTTCTTCCTCATTTTCTCTTTTCTCTCAAAGAACCCTAGCCGCCTCCCCCATCGCCTAGCCCTTCCGCCGAGCAGCACCGCCAGATCGCACGTCACCCTAGTGCATAGCTCCCTTCGCTCGCCCTTCTACCGAGCCACAGCAGCAGCGCCACGCCTCAGCAGCCAGATCGCACGTCGCCCATCCCACCAGTAGTCCGATCGCACGCCCAGTAGCCAGATTGCACGTCACCTTCACCCACGCACCTCGCTGATCCCCTGTCTCGATCGCCAGTGCCCTTTGCCTCAGCGCCCAGCTGTCCGCGTCACGATCCAGCGCACGCGCCCAGTAGATCGCGCATCCCCACCACGATCGCACTCACGCCTCCGTCCAGTAGCTTCGCGCGCCCTGGCTCGATGGCCCAGCTTTGTAGCATCGATCTTCCTACCGCCAGCCGCACGACTGCTCGCCGAGCTTCGCCGCAGGCCCTGTTCTCGCACCAGCCCCGTGTCGCAACCGACCTACCGCATGCGATCAGCAGTTTACCCTCGCCCATGTCCTCGCTGCACAACCTTTGCCGCAGCCGCACGAGCAGCCTTGGCTCGCCCTTCGCCGAAGATACCCCTGCCAAGCTGTAAGAACCCGACCCAAAAATGGTCTTAAAAAAGATAATTAAAACAACACAACTAGAATTTTGCATATTAAAAACATCTTTTGAAATTCCACAGAACCTGTTTATAAACATGTAAAATATTCCCTGT
>JBBMKA010006399.1:0-10312 GCA_037833695.1 Sechiopsis laciniata | reverse complement strand
ATAATTAACATTATAGTTGAAATTTATAGATATTTTCTAAGAAAATCTAATTATTTAAAAGTATTGTCCAAAAAAAATATTTAAAAATGTAAAAAAAAAAAAAAAAATCCCCGCAGGGAATCCCCGCCCCGATCCTCGAGAAAAAAATGGGGATTTTTTTGGGGACAGGGATTAAATTAGGTGGCGGGGATGGGGATGGGGAAGCCATTCCCCGGCCCCCTCTCTGCCCCACCCCGTGGACATCTCTAGACTCAGGTGCGAGTGCTCGAACATCTTGAGCAACCTCCTTCCTCAACCCACCAACAAACTTCTTTATCTTGAGCTCTTCTGTGGCTATTAACTCAGAAGCAAATTAACTGTACTCAGAAAATTTCTTCTCATATCCAGCTATGGAGTTAGTCCCCTATCTCAGGTTTGAGAAGGCCTCTGCCATCTCCTACTGAGCCTCTTCACTGATATACTTGGCCCAAAACTCAGCTCTGAAGAACTCCTATGAGGCTGGTGGAGACCCTGCCGATCTGCCTCTATCTGTGGACTCCCACCACCAAACTACTATATCAGTCAGCGCATGGGCGGCACACCTCGGCCTCTGGACATCCAGACAGCTCATGACACGACAAATATACTCTATTGGGCCAACCACTTTGCTGCTACCAGCAGGTTCTCGGAAGTATCAAACTCACTGAGCTTCCACTTAATAAAATCCTTGAGCCACTTGCCGTACTCGGCGGCTTCATCAACATTATCTACCTCAACAACGACGGGCTCCTGCCTTCCCGGAGGGATCACTAGGGCTGCTGGGGGTGTCTGCTGAAGCAACTCTGTCAGCTGGGCTATCTGTGCCTTGGACTCCTCTCGCTGCGTTTCTAACTGCGCCTGAGTCTCTGCTCTCTATTCAGCCAACAAACCGACCATCATCTCCCTCATGGCTGAAGCAAACTGCGCTCTAGGAGCTCACTCTGAGGCAAGGTAGCGTCTACCCCCTCTCTCGGTAAATAAACAGTCGGGGCCAATGGTGGCCTACGGGTCTGGTCAACCCAGGACGTGGTCTCATCTACAGCTAACTCAGTACCAACTCCTCGGTTGGCAGTACTAGATGTCCCTGCTCCTCTACGTGTGACCGGCATACTGGCGATCTACACTCAAACTACAAAGAGTTAGTCCTCACTGCCAACAACAGGTAACACATGGATACTAGATGCAGTACTGTAACAATACCCTTAACAAAAGAACTTTCGACATACCTAACGGCTATTGTAGTGCTGATGATCATGGAGGCAAACGACATAACTCAGTAGGTCAGTCTACAGAATCAAGCTCTGATACCAACTGTGAGAACCCGACTCTAAAATGGTCCTCAACCTGGTTCTTACTCAGCATGCATGAGTGTAAAAGCATTTAAAAATAAATGAGACATCTCTGTAAATAAAATTTCCTTTAAAAATTGGAACATCCAAACTCAAACCTATTAAAACAGAAAACACAGATCCTGGCCAGTGATTTTTATTTAAACATCCATAAACAGTTTAAACATCATAATGCAAAATCCCCTTTATGGACTCCGTGTCCAACTACATGCTAAATCAAATAAAAACATAAAACATAGAAAGAGTGACACTGGTAGCTCCCATGATCATTCAGCTCCTCCGCTAGGCGTCCAGGTGTTGTCCCAAGTTACCTGGTGGAAAAATCACAGAAAATAAGAGTGAGTACAAAGACACTCAGTAAGAATCCCCAACTGGTGTACAGTACAAAACAATATCTCATCTAGCATCCAAGTATACATGCAAATAATTACCAACACAGAATCCCTAGATTGAGTTGTCAATACAACTCCTGAGTCATCGAAAGTCTCTTACTTCCGGCCTAGTGATCAGCTCGATAACTAATCCCGAACAGATATCCTCGAAGGTCTCATACCCTCGGCCAAGTGACCAACTCAAAAGCTGGTCCTGACCAGCTCTCCAAATTGGTCCTGGAACATCCGGGAGAGTACCCGATGTCTCGCTCTAAAGTCGGAACGGGATCACAACGCATGTTGGAAAGGACAAACCTAGCATGGTACTAACATGTGAAAATAGAAAACAATACATGCTAGCAAGAAAAAGAACAACATACAATCCTATCCACTAACATGCTCGTAAATAGTAAACAGGCAACAAGAATGCAATCAATGAATATTTTGCACGGTCCACACAACCCCGGTAAGAAATCCTTACCTGAAAGCTGGAAATAGACAACAATAGATAACTGCTCCTAGAGCTGCAGAACCAAGAAATAATCAACCTAGACATAGTACAAGCAAACACATAATTAGTATCTAGCATCTATATGGAAACAGGCATCCAAACACACAAGTCTCGAAAATAGGGGTTACCCAAATCGAGAAGAAACAAAGCCTCGACAGTAAGGCCTCGGCGAAGGGAAAGGCAAAGCTCTTGGCAAGGCAAGCTCTCGGCAAGGCTTGCGTGCGACGACATGCAACGGGCGAGGGTGAGCGGGTCAGCAGCTGTAAGGCAGCCAACGGCACGAGCTGCGATCGCGAGCGAGCGTGTGCGCTGATGCGACATGGGATCGCGGACGGAAATAGCAAGAGCTTGGGCGTGAACTTGCGGTGCGCTGAGGTGATCGGGTGCGTGGGCTGCGAGGCCTTGCGATTGCAAGGAGCTACGATCGCTGGTGCGTGCGGCTTGGATAGGCGAAGGAGCTGGCTCTTGTGGTGTTGATCTCGGCAAGAGAAAGGCAGCGATGAAGATGGTGATCAACGATGGGTTTCTCAGCTAGGGCCTGGGCGGCGATGCTCGGGTTGCAATCTGGAGAAGAGGAAAAGAAAAGCTTCAGCTGGAAGAAGAAGAAGATGGAAAGGAAAAAAAATGAATGAAATCGACTAGGGTTTGGAAGGGAGAAAGACGATTAAATAGAGTCCTTATTGCCACGTGTCAACCAAACCCAAACCAACCAGCCTTCGAGCCCTAACGAAGGCAAACGTTTCCCCTCTTTTTCTCTTTTAACTTCTTTTAACCAAAATGACCTCCAAGCTCCACAAAATGCAAAACTAGCCCTGAAAACTTGAAACCGCAAAAGTAACTCGAACTCAGTAATTTACAGAAACAGCCCGAACCTTGATTAATTACAAAACTGACCCTGAAGGCAAAATTACTAAAATGCCCCTAAAGGCTCAAACTGCCCTAACGGCCCAACCGAACATACCTAGGGAACCGGAATGGAAAACTGGGCCGTTACAAAATGAGACTTTGTCCCTCCAGAGAAACTACATACGTGCATATGCACATCAATATCAAGATCATATTCAATTAACACCTAAACTACAATTTGAAGATAGGCATGATACAAAATGAGACCAAATTTATTTCTCCATACCTAAACAAAGAACAAACACTAATTTTGTATCAAATGTCTAGCTATGAATTCTGCCCATTCTACTTGTACCTCATCAATCTCGGCTTGAGTGAATGTGGGTGGGCCGGCACTGAACTACAAATATTAAGACATAATTAAAAACACTAAATTAGTGTATCTTATATATATGATTATATTTAACATGAATGTATCAAACAAAACTTACAAGTTTCGATACGTGCGTGAATACGTTGTATATCATCTTCCGTATGAATATTTGGACGTAAAATCTACATACTATTGATCCAGTTTGTTGAGGGCACTAGTAAAACAAAATAGTTACATACTTAGTACGACAATTCAACATGACAAAAAACGATAACAAAAGAATTTTATTTAACTTTACCTTCACCCATTTTCAATTTAATTTTAAGGCCTTCGGCGTGTGTCTTAATTGCCATACTCGGTATGTACTATACTAATAAAGTTGAAAGTTATTAATTTAGAATAATAAAATAAATAAATTCAAAGTTCAAAAGTTTATTAATTTAGAAACTTAATTATTTATGATACGAACTAAACTTTGGTTGAATGGATTTTTACCGAACGAGTTGAAAACATACAACGTATTTTCAACAGGAATTAGGACGGCCAAAATCCAGTGGTTCCTATATAACTTAATGAATATTCAAATTCTGATATAAATATAATTAATAGGTATAAAAAATGCAAAATTTGGAACACATACCCACTATTGAAGGGAAAGAATACACGCTAATTAAGATCCGCCAACTTGTCCAACCTATTAGCTAGACGTACAATTCGGTCTTCTTCATTTATTTTATCCAAAGCCGATGCAAACTCGCTACCGTCTACTAGTAAATACTTATACAGTGTCTCTTGATCGCAAATAGACCATAAGTAACTGAAATAAAATGTGGAGACGTTATTAAACAAGACAACCAAATATAGTAGTTGCAAAATCGCTATCGTTTACTTACCAGATGTAACAGAATACGGGAGTATAGCCTATTTCTTCCATATTACAATATTCTAAAATCTCTTCCTGAGCAATATAACAATATTCGGGCACTTCATCACCTAACATGTTTCTTGCGATGGGTATACCTAGTAAGCCACCAATACCCAGTTTATCTCTATTATAATTATGTTCAACCTTGACCATGGTTGGAACAAACGTGTTTGATTGATGAAAATGGGAATCTGATACAACCTTCCTACTAGTAGCTTTTTGTGGTTCATAGCGCTATAATGACAATAAACATTTTCTATTATTAGTAAAATAATGTGTTACATGCTAAATTAAAAAGGAATAATGTACAATTATATACCTTCTTGGTTGTTGTAGGTGTCTTGATCAATGATCTTGCCCATACACAAAAGATTTTACAACTTGTCCAAGGTATTGAAGTTCCTCGTTTATGGGAATGGGTAGGTCTACGTCCTCATTGCCTTCGAAGATCAAATCGACTGAGACGTGCACGTTGTGTATCCCTAAAAGGTGACCATGTACCCTATTGGATGAACCACTAGATTCATACACAATACCAATGGCAACAGTTTGACCTCCATATTCAATGGCAAGTTGACATGGCATACCCTTTTAAAAAAATAAATCATAATTAGTGTACATTCATTCAAATGTATTATTAAATTAAATAATGTGAAACTTACTTCTCCTAAATCGGCTGGGACATCAGGATGACCACTGGATTCTCCAATGACGTCAACCCGTTCTAGGATCTGGTGTTCTTCCCTTAAGGCATCTCTATTACTCCCCTCACAAGGAGAGTTTAATTCTTGAGGCATCTCGAATTGATTTCTTGGTTGTTGGCCCATCTTAGACTTCGGATGAGCCATCCTAAAGAAAATTGATGGAGATACAAATCGACTTACTCCCCTAACACGCCCACGATGTTTTGGGGTTCCCAACGCATAGCTCAAAACATCTTGATCTTCTTTTGTTTGTTTCAATTCATACTGTAGCAAAAGATTTTTAGATTCACACCAAAAAAAATTTAGATTCAATTCATCCTGTAGTAAAAGAAATGAAACAACAACTTACAATTTGGTTGGCCGTTTAAATTGTATCTTCGTCAACGAACTCTTTACTTTTCCCTTTTGGATCATTACACTTCTTCTTTCGACCTTCTTTCCACAGTTCTAAACGGGCTGTGGGATTACTTTTAATATCTATTTCCTACAATTAAAATTTACCACACACATGACTTAGTAAAGTAAAAATATATAATGTGATCAAAACATATATCCTTAGGGTTTAAAGAGTTCCTTATTAGTTCATGAGCGAGTTTAGCATATCCCTTTCGAGCCATATGATGATGACACCTATTGTTTAGCTTGCAACTCCTTTTTCTCGTCACTAAGTCTCTGTATAACATATAATTATATGAATATAGTAAAATTAGGTTGTAGACATTAAACTAATAAAAGAAAAAGTAGTTACCTTAAATTCTTCCGACAATCTGACGTTCACAAAATAATCACATTGCTCTTGTGTGATGAAAGAGTATTCAACGGGTGGAGATCTTAATATCTCAAGTTGGTCCAAAAATGACTAGATGTATTTTCTGTTCAAATTGTATCTAAACGTCCTAAATGTCATGGACATAGATAACATAACATTATGTTTGGACATTAGATCCATTTGAAATGACATCTGCTAACAATAAAATAAGTTGGATTACTAATTAAGTATGAAAATAAATGATAAAATTAGTTAATAATGTAGTTACCTCTATAGAATCCCAAATCGTCTCTTTTAGTTCCTTAGGGATAGATTTCCAAGTATCGTACGTGATAGGTATATGTGTCCAAACACATACACCAATTAAACTACGAAACTTTTATGTAGAACACCTGCTTGGCTTGCGTGGCTAAAATGAAAGAGTCGGATTTATATCCAATGCGATTAAGGTCTATGGTCGTAAATCTCATGACGTCTACTTTAATTCCACCATTGTTTTCCACTCAATCACATTTGAATAGGACGACTTGAAAACTATTGTAATCGAGCTCCCAAATTTCTTGTACTATGCCATAAAAGATCATGTCTGACATGATTGGATTTTTGTCCTTCGAACTAGAAATTTGCATAGTTTGAGTTATTATCATAACTCCACTGTTTTGCAAACTTCCATGATCATCACGTTCTTTTATGTGATATTGAATACTATTAATCATGTAACTGTCGTAAGTGGTAACTTCTGAACAAGGTCCATGTGATATCCACCTTAACATAGATGATATAGCATCTTGACTGGAGCGTTCCGGGTGCTAATATAATTGTACAGTAACTAATTTGGAGTTAAACTTATCACTAAGTATGCCTTGGAATTGCTTACGCGCAAGTATACATGATCAGAATACAGCAAGTAATAAATATGTATTTTATTGATCCCATAGAGATTGATGTCTAGAATATTAATATTGATAAAGCGAGAATTGTGTTGAAAAGTAAATGAAAGGGCTGAAGATGGTTGTTTGCTTTTGTTCTTGATGCGAATAATAAAATAATGCAAATGCTAACAGTAATAAATATGAATGCAATGAGTAGTGGCCAATAGACAATTGTAGAAAATATTAAGAGCATGGAACTAGTTATTGAGTTCCTCACTTCCCTCTACGAAAAAGTACTTCCGCACTTAGTGATTTACGGTAGACCCAGCTTTCGCTGTGGACTCCATACTAATTCAGGGCGACGCGAGAAATAATGAGGTTATTCCTAACTCCCTAAATGATACAAAGACTTGCCTTCAACCTATTGTAGCATATTGGATCATCATGCGGTTCCTTCTTCCAAACTCACTGCAAGTTATATACGTGGGTACCTAATCGACGCATATTTATAAAATAGTGAATGCAACAGTGTAAAACTCTCTAACCTATGCTCCTAACATGCTTCTACTTGGGGTCATTCATACAAGACTCATATAACGCAGCATAGCAATAAACACCTGTAAGAAGTTTAAATCAGACAATTTTATTACGACTACTAAATGTTCAAAGCTACAACTACATTTAAGAAAAATAATAAAAATGGAATTGGCGCGGTTGTGAAGTGTGCAGCCCCCTTGTCATCGGCTCCTACGAACACCACCAGTTGCTTCTCGTATAGATTGGCTTCTAGCCATCCGACCAGCTCACCGAACCTCGGCTTCCTTCTTGCGATTTATAGAGTTGATTTACTTGGTCGGCAAGCATAGGTGAGGAGGAAAATCCTCATTAATGCAGGATCTCTTGATTTCCGCTGGAATTTATTTGATTGACACCAATTTAATTGTTTAATTGATTCTCTGTTATTTCTTTGTTGGTGTGTTTCTCCAAATGCGATCGCCGCGTGAGTCTTCTGTGTGTGTCACCGTTTGCGTTGCTTCATCCCTCTAGCATAGTTGTTCAGCATTCCCCGAATTAAATAACCTTTTTGGTGCAAAATCGTATAATATTCATGCGTAATCTGTGAACTGCACTTATGATTCTACTTTAAGAATGCATGCTGATTTTCATGGTTTATATTCACAATTTCCTACTAACGCTCATTATTTCCCTTAATCCTAAGAATAATGCAACTATTGCAATCTAAAATATGCTCTATTTGAGAGCTATCACATCTCTTGAACCCATAAAGCCAGCCCAACCCAATCACGCAACCAACTGCTAAATGTGCGATTATGTTCATCTTGAAGCCATTTGTATACTTCGTAGGATTCACTTTAGACAACATTTTCATGTGTTGATCTACAAATGGAAGCACGTCATCAACGTTATGAAATATATACATATGAGCTTGATCAATCATATATTTAGTTGGTGTTTTATAGTTGGCGGCAGATAATGGTCGATCGATATTTGAATCTATTATTTTGTTCAATGATCGCAACCCTACTGATTCAACTCCTAGTAAAAATTCATAACAAAACGCTATCAACTCTTCCAATATGTAATTTTCACCAATGCATCCCTTCGGACGATTTCTATTACGAACATAACCTTTCAAAACTTTCATATACCTTTCAAAATGATACATCCACCTCAAATAAACTGGTCCACAAAATTCAATCTCTCTTACAAGATGCACCACAAGGTGAACCATGATTGTGAAAAAGACTGGTGGAAAATACTTCTCTAATAGGCATTATTGAAAGTTAGGACAATTTTGTAATAATGAATAAATCATTTGAATTTGTCTTTAGGTGGTTAGGTTGTTTATTTGAATTTGTCTTTAGGTGGTTAGGTTGTTGAGCTTTTTAAGGAGTTTTTCTTACCTCCTGATGTATATTTATTGAACCCTTGAGAAGAAATCAAATAAGAAAGAAAAACAGAGTTTCTTCATGGTATCAGAGCAAGATTTAAAATAAAAAAAATAAAATAAAATAAAATAAAATAAAAAAAATCTATCTCTTTTTCGCTTAGTCGCTCCGACCTTCACTGCAGCGAAACTCCTAGGCGTCACCCTCGCTCAGATCAACGTTGCAGCGACATCGCCAGTCATCGCCAACCTCTCGCTCAATCGATCATTTTCGATCGATCGACACCTCGCTGCCGCAACTCCTTTCGATCGTCAGTCGCCCTATTCGCTCGTGCGAACCCTCACTACTGTGATACCTATCTTCTCACCTTCGCAACATCAATCGTCTCATTCGCTCGGACGAAAGACTTCGTTGTTGCCCTCTCATTCGCCAGTAACTTGCTGCTACGCCGAGCGAATCCTTCTGCACATTGTCTTCGCTTCAACGAACCATTCTGTCGTTCCTCATTTTGCTACACACTGAGCGAAGCCTTCTACAACTTCTAATTTTGCTGCAGCGAAACCTTCTCTGAAGTTTTTCACGAGGTACCTGGTTTTTTTTTTGTGATCCATATACAGGTGTCTTGATATCTGGTTCACTACTGTACAATGGCCTCCTCACACTTCATTCATTATCATCGTATATCACGATCATAGATTAAATGGGCACAACTACGTCCAATGGTCTCAAGCGATAAATATGTTTATCTGTGGAAAAGGTAAAGATGACTATTTGTCAAAAGATAAGACTCAACCAGGAACAGGGGAACCTAAATTCAAATAGTGGAAAATAGAAAACAACATGGTTATGTCTTGGCTAATCAACTCTATGACCACCGAAATAGAATAAAATTTCCAACTATATAATACAGCATACCAAATCTGGGAAGCAGCTAATGAAACCTACTCAAGTAGGGAAAATACCTCGGAGTTATTTCGAATTGAGTCAATCTTGAATGATCTTCATCAAGGAGAATAGTCAGTCACCGAGTACTTCAACAATCTCTCTCGCCATTGGCAACAGTTGGACCTATTTGAACTCCATACATGGAAGTGTGCTGATGATACTCTACAATATGCAAAAATTGTGGAACAAAAAAGGATATTTAAGTTTCTTTTTGGTCTGAACAATAACCTGGATGACGTTCGAGGAAGACTAATGGGCATCAAGCCACTGGTTTCCCTCCGTGAAGCATTTTCTGAGGTACGACGTGAGGAAAGCAGGAAAAACATTATGATGGGCAAGTCAGAACCAGTTCCAATCCAGGAGGCATCCGCCCTTGACTCTAGGAACTATAACCCTACAGGGGAAAATAAAGAGAGGCGAGAAAAACTCTGGTGTGACCATTGCAGAAAACCAGGTCATGTAAAGGAGACTTGCTGGAAGATTCATAAAAAACCAGTTGATTGGAAACCAAGAAATCGCAATGATCGTGATAGTAACGCATTTGTGACTGCTGCTCCTTCAGAACACAATTTAGGGGGAGAATCATCTCCATTCAGCAAAGAACAAATTGATGCGCTACAAACGATCATTGCTAACACGATTCAGGGAACAGGCCTTGTTGCCCAGAAAGTCACACCAACTGCACTCACTGCAAAAAGAGGGAATCAATCCTGGATCGT
>JBBMKA010006398.1:0-10313 GCA_037833695.1 Sechiopsis laciniata | reverse complement strand
GCATCAAAGTGTGATAATAATGCATGATTTCTTCAATAAACACACCCTAAAAGAGGACTAAATAACTCTCTAATTGAAAGTTATCACTGATTACTTAGCCGAGAGTTAGAGACTCTCGAAGTTTGGGAGTCATGTTGATGAATCATGCTTGTTCCTATTGGTAATCAGTATTGCATGTATGCTAGGATGCTAGATGATGTGGCTTTTGCGTCCTGTTCCCCAGCTGGGGATTCTTACTGAGTGCCATTGTACTCACCCTTTTATGTGGTTTCTTCCACCAGATAACTTGGGACAACACCGGGACGGCTAGAGGAGGAGCTGAATGGTCATAGGCGTCTGTTGTTTTTTATTATTTGTTTTATTGTCTTGATTCAGCATCCAGGATGAACTTTTACTCGTATTGAATTTCACGTTTTAAGTTGTTTTAATAATCTCTGGCCAGAGGCTCAACTGTGTTTAACTTTTTATAGATTGATTTGTAAACTGTTTATGGTTTAAACAAAGCAGGCTTTTATTTTCAGTTTTATGTTTTAAGCTGTGGATGTTTAATGTATTTGAACCATGCATGTTGAGTAAGAATAGGGTTTAGGACTGTTAGAAGTTGGGTTCTTACATACAACCACCGCAAACACGACTATATCAGCATTCAGGCTATGTGGAGAAATTATACACTGATTTTAATATGACACATCCTAACTGAGAGACGCAAAGACATATTGAGGGAGATCACAACAGAAATTTTCAAGGACAAACGGTCCACAAGAGGATCACGGCATTATGAAACATATAGAGGAATCTAGGCATCATGAACCTGGATATTCAATGTATAATCATGAGCAATCTCTGAAGAACACAACTCGAGAAGAAGAAATACGGCTGGAACGAAAAAAATGGTTGAGAAAAAATGGCATCATTTTCTCACCCCAGAAACCAACATGCAGAACTGAGGAAATAACCTAAGGAAGCGCTGTCAGCAATGCACCAGCAGAAGATACATATTTGAGGGCCGAAGTGCTTAATGAGGCTTTACCAATGGAACTTTTCGGTGAACTCTCATGGAAAGATTTCAGGCTAGCCATGCTAAAACAAGATGAAGAGGCCAAAGCTCTAGGACATGCAGCAGTAGAAAAAGAAGAGCAACGGATGCAATTACAGTAACAGAAAGAAGCTTGGGCAACGTTCGCCACCCTGGCCATCCTTAAGCTGAAATTGAAGAAGTTTTTGTGGACAAAGAAGAACAAAGAATGCGATTTCAGCAAAGGGAAGAAGCTTGGGTAAGGTTCGCCACCCACGCTACTCCTGAAGTTGAAATTGAGGAATTTGTTGTGATCGAAGAAGAATAAAGGATGCAATTTGAGCAACAGGAAGAAGCTTGGGTAAGGTTTGCCACCCAAGCCATTCCCGAAGCTAAAATTAATAAATCTATTGAGAAGAAAGAAGCGACAAGTTCCAATACTGATACTGAGCAAGTTTTCAGTGATGAAAGCTAAAGCAAGGATGAAAGTTCTCAACCAATCTGCATTGTAAGTAATAAGCCTGCAATGTTAAGCACGAAGTTTCTAACTTTTTCCAATTGGGAAAGGGGAGATTCAACAGGAAGACGATAGTAGTAGAACAGAGGACCATTAGCAATAGTGTCCAACATTTTTAGGCTACCGTATGTGCAACCACATTTTGAATTAATCAGCCGAGGAAGCGGCACACAAACAATTCAACTGAGTTTCAATACGATGTATCAAACCCTATCAACCCTAACAAAGGTAGGGCATTCATGCATCAAGGAGTATGATGAACAGAGGCAGGAGAAGGCTATCAAAGATGGCGTCACCCCTAAAATATATAAGTGGCCCAAGCAGGAACAATATACACCGAGCGGAGTTTAGCGCAAGGATTCCACCCAGGTGCTACACAGCAGCATTCCTGGAATGCGAAAACTAGGTATTTCTAACTTTGCGCGACAATTTTATTGCATTTTATTAGAATAAAAAGTTTTTCCATATTTACAATTTTCTTTATTTATTTCTTTACATTTTCAAATTATTAGTTTAGGAAGGAATTGGTTCGATTTTGAAAATAAGGCAGTAGAATTTAAAATTTTCCTTTTGTGATTATCTCCTTCCTTGCACAAGGATTTTCGAAATCTCTGAAAACTCTATATAAACCTTGTGAAAGACTTGATCACCACATCCTAGCATTATTCCTCAAGGAAAAAATACTCTCTAACTAACAGCCTGAACCAATGGCCGCAAGAAGCATAGTAGTCGGTAAAGGCAAGGCGGTAGACGATACTAACGTTGAACATGCCAAGGCTCCTAGTGCTAACCTTATTGCTTCACTGGCAAGGAAGAGATTCTGGCAAGATCGAGGATGGCCTGTGGGATATATTCCACATCCAGTACTTACTAAAATAGGCAAGTTAGGCTGGGTTAGCTTGGCAATGCCCACCGAGGATGCAAGGCCAGATTGGGTTCGCCAGTTTTACACAAATCTAAACTGGGAAAAGAAAATTTTCTTCAAAGTTGAAGGACTCGTGATAGATTGTAGATCAGCAGCCTTAAACAAAATTTATTGGCTTCTGGACAACATTGGGTCAGAGTGTTAAAAGCTTCTCTAAAAGCCATCTAAGAAGCAGTTGCAGATGTGTGTGGAAACGATTGGAACGAAAGGGGCCAAATGGAAGAATCAATGGTCGTTTCCAATGGACGGTGTTAAACCTGAATTGTTGGACTGGATTAAATTCATCAAGAATGAAATTATTCCACCAACCAATGCAAAGATAGCCAGCAGAGAGCAAGCACTACTACTTTATGCTATCATAATTGGAAAGCCAGTAAATATAGGCAATTTAGTAGAAGAAAAAAATCAGCGTTGGGCCTTGGCCAAACGCAGGAAGATGTTTTACCCACACATTGTCACTAAACTATGCTTGGAGCAAGGTGTTCAGCCACAAACAACTGATCAAATTTTAAAGGTGCACACAAATCATGTTGAAGAAGCTTGCGAATCTGAGGTGGAAGGAGAAAGGGAAGAAATTCGAAGTCATTTAAAGGAGGATAACTTAGTTAAGCAATTCGAGGCGTTATTCATTAACTCGTGAGACTTCTGGGAATATGTGAGTAAGAAAAATGATTCATTAACTCGCGAGACTTCTGGGAATATGCGAGTAAGAAAAACGAGATAATAGCAAAGGCAGCCGTGACGCTCAAAGAATACTTCGAATGGCCAGAATTTCCAAACCATTTACTCAATTCGGAGCAAGGCGAGTTTAGTGGCAATGCGAATACCTAGATGGAAGTCCCGCTCTCTTTATTTATGTTAAAGCGATATTTCCCTTTTAGCGTGCATTTAAGTTTGTTGCAATTTGTTTTTTCCACAACATGCATCAGTATCGCATGCATATCATTCATGACATTTAGGATGCAACTTTAATTTCCCTTTTATTAATAGTAATAAGAAGTTTCCTTTTCTTGAACGTTTAGCGCTAGTATTATTATTGCGAATCTGAGATCTAGTAGGAATTTTCTTTTCTTAAGTTCCCCTAGATTCAAACTTAGCGCTAGAATAGTCCTTATCATGCATGGCAAAAAGATCCAAAATTTTGCGAGGAAAACCTAGAACTTGAAATAGAGTATTTAATTATTGAAATAAATAAGTTTGGGGGAACTAAGCCTCACCTTCATTAGGGACAGTGAAGATTTTAAGTTTGGGGGCGAGGCCAAGCCCGCGGATGATTTAAACTTTAAAAAAAAAAATTGTTTACCCATTTTGTCAGAATGAGAGAATAAGCCATAGGTAATCTCAAAATGCTCCACTATCACTTAAGCAAAAGCTTTATTCCTTTGCTTAGAGGATTTGTTTTGCTCTCAAGAAAATCATTCTGAGAACTATGGAATGATGATAGGAGCATAATTCGAAAAGAGAACCTGAGATTTAAATCTTGATAACGTGTGTTGGCCAACCATAGCTTTAGGAAGTAGTTAAATGCGATAAATTGAGTAAAGGGGAATAATTGAGATGAGGAACGATCTGCCAGTCACGATAGGGAGGATTTTGGACGAGAACCTGACTCTTTAGGTAAGTTTGAAGTCCTTTAGGAAGAAAAGTTTATGCTAGGATTAGGAAAGGCAATAAGACATACTAGAGCTGAACTTAAATAAAAAGAAAAATGTTGATTCAGTTAATCAAAATGCTAATATTTAGGCTACGTATTGTTTGAGACAAGCAATGATTCACGTTTGGGGGTTTGATTGCTCTCAAATAGGTCATTATTTAGGCTAATTTATTAAGCATTTTATTAAGGGATCAGGAAGTTTTTCGAGCTATTAGGAGCATTTTGCGAATAAAAGTGTAGAAATCAGCACGTGTACAGAAAATAGCATCATCAGTGCATTATGCGAATTAGATACAGATATTATATAATTTCGTGCTAAAAAGCTATTAAATGCAGGAAATACTAAACACTGATATTGGAGGAATGAAACAATGCGAGCGACGATGCACATAGAAGAATCACACATTTACAAGGCAGTCGCGCTCGAGAATCACACCAACATGGAAATAAACAGAGAATCAATAAAGCAATTAAAGTGGTGTCAATCAAATCAATTCCAGCAGAAATCAAGAAATCCTACATTAATGAAGATTTTCTAGCTCACCTAGGCTTGCCGACCAAGTAAATCAACTCTATAAATTGCAAGAAAGAAGTTAAAGTTTGGTGGCTGGTCGGATGGCCAGAAGCCGATCTAAGTGAAGAGGAGCTAAGCCAAATGGTTAGAATCCGATTCATGCAAGAAACAACTGGTGGTGACTGTAGGAGCCGATGACAAGGGGACTGCACACTTCACAGCCGTGCTAATTCCATTTTACTGCTTTTCTTAGAAGTAGTTATAATGATAATCATTTAGTAGTCATAATAAAATCTACTGATTTAAACTTCTTACTGTGTGTTCATTGTTATGCTGCGTTATAAGAGTCTTAAATGAATTCTCACAAATAGAATCATGCTTAGGAGCTTAGGTTAAAGAGTTTTACACTGTTGCATTTGTTTATTTATATGTATATGTGTCGCTTAGCTATCCACGTATATGACTTGTGGTGAGTCGAAAAGAGGAACCACATGAAGATCCAGTATGCTACTATATGTTGAATGCAAGTCTTTGCATCATTTAGGGAGTTAGAAATAACCTCACTATTGCTCGTGTGCCCCATTTTACTATGGAGTTCATAGCGAAAGCTGTCCTTTCATAAATCACTAAGTGCGGAAGCACTTCTTAGTTGAGGGAAGCGAGAAACTCGATAACTAGTCCCATGTTCTGAACATCTTCTATAACTGTTTATTTATCTTTACTCATTGCATTCATATTTTTTTCTGTCAAGCATTTGCATATTTTTATTTCTGCATTCAAAACCAAAATCAAACACACTTTTACAATCCATTTATTTACTTTTCAACATAACTCTCATTTTAACAGTATTACTTCTTGACATCAATCTCTGTGGTATCGATAAAATATATACTCACTGCAGTTTCGACCTCGTATACTTGCACGTGAGCGATTTCAAGTCATACTTAGCTTTAAGTTTTCTTTGAGTTAATTATTGTAAGATTATATTAGCACCCGGAACGCAATTCAGTACAGTAGATTAGCATTGGGGTTTGCATTTGCTCCAGTTTCTGCACCTGCAGCTACGACTGGCGGATCAATTACTCTAGGGTGATTATGCGCTATTGGGTCCATCCTTCTTTGAATTCTCCTTCTCTACTCACGTCGTCTCCTAAGGAGGTTCCACTCAGGTTCTGGATTAAACAGAAGAGTTGTGCTCATGCATAGTTCACACTCGAATCTTGAAGCAAATGTTTCTAATTTTTTTTTATATTCTAAACAATCTCGACATAAAATAAATTGACATAGTCCCCAGCAACGGAGTAAAAAACTTGACTGCAGAAAACCTAGTTGCCTCCTGTGCAATAAACTCACACTCGCGCAAGTATACGGGGTGTCCAGTAAGTAATAAGTAAATTATCAATCTCCATAAGGACTGCGATTTATCTAAGGTTATGTTTAGAATTGAACAGAAATAAAAGAATGGTTGTTATGATTGATTGGGTTGAATAACATAAATAAAATAAAGAAAAAAGTTGTAAGACAGATTATGAGAGAATAGGTCTAAACCAAAGTACTCGTGGAAAGAATTAGCAATGCATTGCAAAGAAACATGTGGTAAGGGGTAACTTGATGTAATGATCAGCTGACGTTATGTATGCAGTAGTTACGTGATTATTTCTAAGCTCCGATTTAAAGTATTAAAGACTTAAAACTAACCTACTAAACATGCAACTAGACTTAGGTAATTTCCTCTTTCGATTTACAACCTATTAGTTCTTGTGGATGGCCGGTCGACACTTACTGTTGATGTTTGCCTCTAATTAACATGCTCTACTTATGCCCTTCCTATTCCTTCTTAACACATGCTAAAACTAATCATTTTTCCCTACTGTTGCCTTAACGAAATTAGTTCATCATACAAACAAGAAATATAAATAACGACATGGAAAACATGTTGAAATAGTATTGCTTAAATGAAATGAGTCTAATAAGAAAAATAGAGAAAATAATGTAAAACTCTTGGTTTCGAAAACTCTTTGAACCTCCCTCCGTATATATGACTTTCTATTACAAGGGTCTCCCTTTTATAGTCATCCTTTGAATCTTCCAGAATATGCATGGATCGATTGACTCTATATCTTTCCTTGTGTGAATTTGCCAATTTTGTTTGTGTGTTTAAGGCAAGAATCTCGTGATTTCAGCAATTTGTCTCTCTAGTGTCTGGTTAGTCAACATCTTGCTTTCATTTGATTCTTTCCTTATTTCATCTATGGCACTTTAGTGTTTCTCCGAACGTTGCTCTACTCACAATCGCGTGTCTTGATTCTCAATTTCGCATTACTTCACATTGAATTTTCCTGCAAAAATAGTTTATCAGTATAAGCTTTGCTAAATACGCGCTAAGTGTGATAGTTCTGCCATTTTCTGTGCTATAACTCATATCTCTCAATTTATTCCTCTAATGCGTAAGCAGTAGCTATTTTCATATTTTCTCCTTATATTTACCTTTCTCGCATTTGATTTTCAACAATAAACTCAATCAATGATCTAAGAATATCTATAATTCTGACTCTATTTGAGAGTCATCAGATTTTAAGGTCACCAACATTGCACAAGTAGCATAAACATAACTTCCACTCTCTCAACATCATTTGCATATGCATATATTTTAGTTTAGCATTCAACAACTTAAAATCTCACCAGCATTGTTTACATTCTGTATTGACTCTCAAGTTTGCACCTAGTAAATACAAATTCCCTATGGAGAATGATAAAATAAATACTTATCACTTGTCGCGAATCGACTGCGTATACTTGCGCAAGCCTGTGATTTATTACTTAGCTGTTAGCATTGGCATCTTAAGTTTGGAATCACTTTTAGAATATTATACATAGTCGAACTTAAATCACATCGGTCAACATGTGTTCACATTTTCATTACTTTTTGTCTTAAAAACGAGTTTCTTGTTTCAATGCATTAATTTCATGTTAGTTTTACGGACCTTAGGAAGGGAATCCATTGTGAAAAGCATGTTAAGATTGTAGGTGTCGAGATTTTATAATGCTGCATTTATATAGAGTATGCATCGATCAGCTATCCACGTATGCTAACCGCCAGTATGCTAAAAAGAGGAACTGGTGGGAGACTGTTTGCGAAGTTTCTAACATACAAATTAAAGAAATAATAATTAAAGAGAATGATGATGTGGCAGCTTAGATTTCGCTAAAGTGAAATCTCTACTCTGATTAAGTGAAGTGTGTGTGTAAATTCCAAAGATTGTGCAAGTATACACAGTTCTATTATAGCAAGTTTTGATGTAAGTAAATGTCATCTCTACAGGGATTAGTGATTAATGTCACGTTTAAGTGAAGGTTAAACAGTCAAGGTAACTGGGAGAAAATTGTTGAAATGAACTAAACTAGGCGAAATAAACGTAATGCAACTAAAACTAGGGTAAATGCATTAGAAGGAGAAAAAGATTTTCGGAGAGTTTCGCTTAGGCGAAACGACGTTAAGTGGAGAAGCGAACTACTGACGGCTTCTCTTTAGCTTTCTTGAGCTCTTAGAAGTTGGCTCTTTTGAGCTCCTAGTTCAGTTCTCTCAAACTTAAACAACGATAAAATCACGCAAACAACACTTGGCGAACCTTATCTTTAAGTGTTCTTTAATTAGCAAGCAAGCTTAGCAGACCTAATGTTATACATGCAAGTTCACTCTATTTCTATTCTCTCGAAGCGAAATAAAGGCATACATATAGTGGATCAGACAGAATGTATTTTGAGTTAATGCAGCATGCATAATAGTTTGACATCTCGCTACAGCTTCGCTTAGGCGAACTTCTCCTATTTGCCTACTTCCTTCTAATGACAAACTTAGCTATTCACAACGACAATTAAATTCAAAGCAATGTAGAAACAAAAGTTCATCTTCATTAAAAACATCAAATAAAAACGTTTGCTACAAACTAATGCTAAGGCGAAATAAACAAAAGCAATAAAAAAGGGAAACAAAGATAATAAGAAGCCTGGTCGGAATCGTAAAGATAGCAACTCTGACTTGGCTCCAGCGAAATCTCTGCAACTCCGACTAACTACGACTATGCTAAAGCTAAACTATTAAACAACTGGAAATGAAAAAAATAACTAAGCCACAGCAAAAATAAGGAAATTTTGATCGAAAATTGAACTCGATGGCGCTCTCACGATGGAAGATCGACCCCAAGAACGGGTGATGACCCTAAAATGGGTGACCAATTTAAATGAAGGAGAAGGGCAACTATTTATACTTCAGCTCAGAGCGATAAGGTCTGCTCCATGATCCTAACACTGTCTAAAGCTGCTCCACGATCCTGACACTGTCTAAAGCTGTTCCACGATCCGTATTATTGGCTGTGTCAGGGCATCCTTAATTTCCCTAACTTCCCAAGCATGTTCTGTCGCTAGAATCAATTTTTCCTAAGCAAAATTGTAGGCAATTCTTCCTCTTTGCTGCGTTGTGGGATATTTTCAAGTCACGTTCGCTGGGCTGACTTGATCGAGCTCCCTTCATATGTGAGTTTCGCTTCGCTCATCGGGAATGATGTAGACAAACTAGAAAGTATCAATTCTTTTTAACACTTATAAATTTGCACACATTCACACATGTTTTGCTACAGTGAACCTCTAAAATGCATCATAATTAGAAAACTAAAGGATGTTTCCCTTGAGCGTAATATTTGGTATGATGGGGCGAAATTCAATATTAACTTCATTAAATATTAGCAAATTCTTATGAAAATATATTCTTTTTATCTACTTTAACTTTCAATTCTTGAGAGTTATCAGAGACCCAGCAGATTAGGATTAGTCTGATGTGGAGTCTTTCGCATCATTAAAAGAGTTTGGATTAATTCTGCTATCACATGTGACACCTTGAGACATTATGAGACACCGCAGCGAAAGCTGTGTAGTTGGGAATGCGGAAGTAGTCATTAAGTTTAGGGAAGCATGAAATCAAACCACCAGCATCGCATGAATAACATCGATTCGCATCTGCTTTCTTTCTTGATCCTATTTACATTCGCATTTCTTTTATTTCGGAAAACCAAAAGAACCCAAAACCATCTTCATCAGGTTGTTTTACTATTATGACTCTTGAGTTACATTTATTAATTACAAACTCCCTGTGGAGAACGGTAAATAGAATAATACTTATCACTTTCTGCATTTTTTACCGCGTATACTTGCACGAGAACGTTTCTGAAGCCAACACTTAACAATAGGTTTAAGCATAGAAATCATTCATTAATAATACATAAGTTGCATCGAAAATACCGAGTCATCCAACAATCAGCCCTGCTCACTCATTTACTCTCAAACGACTTTTGGATGCCGATTGGGCAACTTCCCTAGATGATTGTAAAAGTGTGAGTATTTATTGTGTTTTCTTTAGATTTTCTATTGTTTTTGGGCATCTAAGAAACAGGTTATTGTTGCAAGTTCTAGTACTGAGTCAAAATTCTAGGGCTTGTCTCATGTAGCCTGTGATTTTTCTTGACTGTGGTCCTTACTTCATGACTTACACATTCGGATTTCAACAACACCCATCACTTGGTGTGACAATATCTTTGCTAGCACTCTTCCTCGTAATCTCTGTAAGGACCCGACCCGAAAGTGGTCCTAAACCTAGTCCTTACTCAGCATGCATGAAATTAAAACAGTTTAAAT
>JBBMKA010006397.1:0-10315 GCA_037833695.1 Sechiopsis laciniata | reverse complement strand
TTAACCTCAATCCCAAAACAAGTGGTTGATTATTTCTACTTCTATTAACCGCAATCCCAAAATATATATATATATATATATATATATATATATATTCATCAATATCAATGATTATATTTACTAAATTTGTTTAAAAGTGATTATATTTTTAATTAATTTTTAGAATGGACTTATTTGGCAAGTTTTTCATTTTTTTTAGGAACAATTTATATATATAATTTCATTAATTACTCTTTAACCATAGACAAAATCTTCGTCAAAAGTTTTGCCACCGGACCGGTAAGTTTCAAGGTTTTAGCAGCAAAAAAGTTAGCCATTTTGGTGGAAATTGTGAATAACTTTTTTTGTTATCTAAATCTCTACTTGCTGTGTCGTATTACTAAATCAATAATTGTCAGTGGGATGTTGAAAAACGAAGCTGTTATGGAGGACAGAGAGATGGAGTTTGATCTTGTGAGTAACCCACACCCGCACCCTCTTATCTACTACCGACAGGGAAAACCCGATGGACAACATATTTTGTGCTCCAAATGCAAGAAAGAATTTCGCCCGCCCGCATTCGCCTGCTCCGACGACAACTGCAACTTCAACATTCATCAATCATGCATCCACCTTCCCGTTGAAATTTGCAGCCCCTTTCATGATCATGTATTAGATAGGCATCTTGTAAGTTTGTTATTTTTCAGTTTCAATTTTAGATTATCTATATTTAGTTGTTAGATTTTTAGTCGTTATAACCTTCAAAAACAATATACTTCTCTTCTGCTCACCCAGACCAACAACTTCCCTTGCACCTGCTGTAGCCAAACTCAACATGGTGCCAGTTACACGTGCAGCCAAGAATGTGGATTCTCAATGGATGTACAATGCGCCATGGCCAACCCAAAAGCCAGCAGTTTATTAAAGACGGCGCGTGGTTGTGAGTTACGACATTTCAGCCATTCCCATCCATTAATCCTTCACCTAGATACGGACCCAGAAAGGGGAATTTCAATTTCTGTTTGCCTTGTTTGCGAACGCCCTATAACTTCAACTTCCTCCTTCTACTATTGCTCTCGATCTCTCCCTCAATGTCAGTCCTATACCTTTCATCAACAATGTGCTGAGCTTCCCCGCCAAATGTTATACCCCGATCTTCATCCTAAACATCCATTAGTTCTCTACGCCAAAAACACATTTCATAGCATTTGTGCTTGTTGTAAGACTGAATGCACAAAATTCTTCTACTCCTGCCACGCCTGTAAATTCAATCTTCATGTATACTGTTTATCATCATTCAATCACAAACACGACTTCCATAGGTTTCCCTACAAAATTACTTTTGAGTGCACAATATGTCACATCTCAAACGAAGCGTTTCCTTGGCTTTGCACAGTCTGCCATCTACTGGCCCATAAAGAATGTGCAATTTTCAAAATGTCCCAAGACCAACTTCATTCTTCTTCAACTCAAGATCATAATTCGGTGACCCATGACAATAATTCCAGCATCAAGCAGCTGGGAAATAAAATTAAACATTTTAGCCATGAACATGATTTGACCCTTTGTCGCCCTTATGAGGATATGCTTTGCCATGGGTGCATGCGATACATACTAGCTATGTCTAAATCTTATGCTTGTCCACCTTGCAAATTCTACTTGCACAAACAATGTGCATCATTGCCAACACAACACAAAAATTCCTTCCTCCATCCGCATGTGCTGAGTATGGTCTATATCCCTGATTTTGTGTTCTCATGTGCTATTTGTCTTCAGTATTGCCATGGCTTTGCTTATCGTTGTAAAGAATGCTATTATGTAATCGACATTCAATGTGCTGCAACGACTTTTTCATTTAATCATTCAAGTCACTATCATTCCCTGACTTATTACAATGGGAGCCCAGAACACCCATGTGAAGCTTGTGGAGAGAATTTGAAGTACAAAAAAGTGATTGGATGTGAGAATTGCAAGTTTTATTTGCACGTAAGATGTGCAGGTCTGCCACTTGCCATGATAAATAGATTTGATAAGCATCCTTTGATCCTCACCTTTGAGAATCATAAAGAAGAAAGCGAGCAAAAAGAAAGTGAGAAAGCTGAAAATTACTGTGATGTTTGTGAAGAAGAAAGAAACGTAAATGAGTGGTTTTATGAGTGCAGGATTTGTTGTTTTGCTGCACATACAAATTGTGTTGTTGGGGACTATCCATTTCTAAAGTCAGCACAATTTAAAAACCACGTACATCCACTAACTTTGGTAAATGAGTGTACAAAAAAGTACTCTTCTGGATCTTGTGATGCGTGTGGGGATTCTTGGGATGGAAAATTGGCATTCGAATGTGGGAATTCAAATTGCAACTTCAACATGCATGCATTTGGGCAATGTTACCACAAGCAGCTAACACAAGGCCAAATAACTTTCATAATGCCTTCCCTTCGCTACCGTTCAATTTCTCTTCTCCCGGATCTAAAGTACGTAATTAAAGCCCACATGTCATTTATTCTATATATTTATTTATTATAACATATTTATTACTCCCTATATAGGTGGAAGCTGACTTCGTCCAGCACTATGAAGGCAAAGGTAAGGAAGAATAATAGCCATTATATTTTTCAAATTTAGTCAGGATTGAGTTTTCTACGTATAAATAGACTCCAAAGAAAGAGATATAAAAGTTGAGTCATTAAAAATTTCAAGAACCCCAAATCTCTCGTCGAACTCATGTGCATTTAAATAAATAAATATATAGTGTGTTACTGGTGTGTGTGTTGGGTGGCAGTTGGTGTTGGAGAAAGATAAATGGCCCACAACGTTGAGTTTCATATCGCAAGGAAGTTGGCGTGGCAAACACTGGGATGATGGAGTTTATTCTTCAATCAGATCACTTAAAATCTACCAACGTTATTGGGGCTACTTGGGGATCCAAATAGAATATGAAGATAAAGATGGAAACTCAATTTGGAAAAACATACATGGCTATCGTGATGATGAAGATGATGACAACATTGAAGTAATTAGCTTCACACATGTACGACTCTCATTGCATGGTTTCATAAAATATATATCTATATTTTGCTGCTTTTTCATTTGTTGAATATATATGATCATTGGTGCTCTCAAAATTGCAGGTTATATTGAACTATCCAAATGAGTATCTTACTTCAATTCATGGTTCGTATAGCAACTATTCTATTGGGTCACTGAGTTTTGAAACCAACCAAAGAACTTTAGGTCCCTATGGAAAAGATATTTCATTAAGGGATGCGTATGAATTAATAAAGTTCCCAGCATCTACCGAGTTAAAGATAGTTGGATTCCATGGGAGGTCTGTCGATGGTGAGAAACTTACTGCAATTGGGTTCCACTTTATTGAGATATAAATAAAAAACTAGACTATTTGTAAACAGTTATATATATATCAAAGAAACCCTAGCTACTTGCAATTTTATCGATTCACAACAATTTTCTTCTGCCCTTCGTTCTCGCTTCAAAATGTCTACAAAATCAACAAAATCGATTATTGTCTTCTAAAAAGTTGACTCTTCTCTTCTACAAATGCAGAAATAGGTGACTATATTTATCAAATTAGCTTGTTTTGATTCAATATAATGGTTTATGATATGTTCCCCTATCGTAGAAGCCTGCAGCAACCGAATACAAAAAAAACAGAGCCAAAAGCATGAACGGTAAACAGTTTTGCTAAGCATCGAGGTTTGTAGATTTTGTAGAAGCAAAATTCTAGATCTATACTCTAAATCAAAATGCAAATGATAGATCTAATCTAAATCAAACCAAATTGACATGAAAATCAAACAAAATAAAGAAGGATAATGGAGAATATAGACAAAGCACACCGTTTTGTTATTAGGTGAATTACACATCATTAGCTTATTTGGTGAGGTACTTGTAACTTGGGTTAATATTAGGGATTAGTTAACTAACCATAAGAATTGTGTAAACAGGCTCTATATAAAGCACATTTGGGGTTTCGTTTTCTTGGAGAGAGAGTGAGATTAGAAACTCTAAACCTAGAGAGCCCTTTTACATTTTTTGCAATGACATTATGATGGTAAATCGATCAAGCTCAATCGATCCATAACAGTGGAGTAGGAACGTTCCCGAACCACTCTAGATCCAGTGTTCTCTCTTCTCCATCCTTCTAATTTCTCTATTGTTTGATTCTCTATATGCATTCATTCTTGGATTAGATTTGTAGATCTGGATTTTGCATTTACAGATTTCATTATATCAGTGAAATTTTCTATTTCTGTACGAAAATAAAAAGATTGCAAGAAAATTAATGTCTTAGAAAACAAAGAAAGCAGATAAATTGGATGCACATTATAGAATTCAAAGAGTACAATACATACAAGAAAAGGAAAACATGCAAAGAAGCATGTTGATCCCAGAAAGAGATCGGAAGTAAACAATGTAAAACTCAAACTCATATCACTAAGTACCTTTAAGGTTAAAATATCATTTTCGTCCCATTACTTTCGAGTTTGCTTCAATTTGGTCCTTGTACTCCCAACTAGGAGTGTTCATCGGTCGGTCAGAGTCGGGTTTTGACTAAAACCGATGCTGACCACCGAGATATTGATTTTCATCAGTTAATTTTGTCGACTTTATAAAGGTTGAAGATTTCGACCGACTTATCATTCCGTCGGTCGGTCGGTTATGTCGGTTTTGGTACTCATGAACTAAAAAAAAAAACAAAGAAAACGTATAAGTACAACTGAGCAGTGTGTAGAGAAAGAGAAAGAGAGAAAGGCGAAGGTGAGTGACGGACAGAGTTCAGAGAAATGGAAGAAAGAGAAAAAGAAGGAGAGAGCATCGTGTAAAGATAAATGGAAGAAATAAGATTAAAGATGGAGAAGTGACGGCACGTGAGGAAAGAGAATAAAATGAAACTAAAAGGAAAGTAAGATAAAAAGATAAATTAAAAACGAATAAATTATTAGTATTTTAAAAAGGTAATGATGTTTTTGGAAAGGAAAACTTCATTGTGCCCAGTAATTTATGGTGACAGCTGCCAAAACAATTAATACTTTCCTTTTTTTTTTTTTAATAATAAATATATAGATTTTTAGAAGATTGAAATACAGTTGGTTGGTGGTTAAAATACTTATTTTTGTCTATTTTGACTGATCATCAATCTATTTTATGGAAACAAAACCAACTCCGATTGAAATTTTGAGAAAATCGACCGACTGACATCGGTTCGGTTGGTTGTGTCAGTTTTCGATTATTTGTTAAACACCCCTACTTCCAACTGTCCAATTTTGGTCGATGTACTTTCCATAAATCTTAAAATTAGAACATAACTTAATAATAATTTAATACAAGCAAGAAACAATATGAACATATTTATTAAATTTTTAGATGGAAAGTTAATACCATGCGATTTTCTTAAACAAAATCATAATAGGGATCAACTTTTTATTTTTTGATATTTATGAGTGTTCAATTTTAGCTTATGCATAGTTCAACTATTCTTAAAGGACAACGGCTTGACGGTATAACATTTAGTTGGATGGCTATCATGGATTAAATTCATAACATTAACATGCTATATCATTTACAATAATCACTAGACAATTTCACGATGGTTCATTGGGACTAATTTATTTTATTGAAAGTGCAAAACTAAAATTAGACTTGAAAGTATGGAAGGAAAATGAAATAAACATCAAATTGTAGGGATCAAAATAAACTTTAAACCTATCTTTATTTATAAATATGCAGACATCTTTTGTTTGAAACTCAATACTATAAAAAGAGTTCAGCCTAAACACCATGTATAAGTATGATTCGCCACATTTTCTAAACAATGGATGAAAGAAACACAATTCGCACTGCAAATAATTGGAGCTTCAACACAACAAATGAAAACTATCTGAGGTTCAATCTATCAAAAGAGAAAAATATAAAATTTTCAATTTGAACCACTTGTATAAGTTGAAGTTAATCGACAACTAAAAATAATAAAGATATAATGTTATTATTAAATAAAATTTAATGCTAATTTATTAATTAGTTTAAATGTTGTTTTATGGAATTTTTAATTAAGGAATTAATGGATTTGTAATCAATGAGCTAATTAAGGAATTAATCACTATAACATAAAGGGTGTTTGTTGACGGCCAGAACCGTTGGCTAAGGCACCAAAAACGTCGGGTGGAGTTCTTCCGACGGTGTATGTTCCGTCGCCTGAATCGTCAGCTAATTGTCGTCGGAAGAACTTCACCCGACGTTTTTTGTCATTTTTATCCGACGCTATAACAAACGTCAGATAATCTTTATTTTACCCGATGTTTCCCAGAACGTCGGACAAATACTATATTGACCGACATTCTGGGTAAACGTCGCATACCTTAAAAAAAAAAAAAAAAAAAAAAAAAAAAATATATATATATATATATATATATATATATATATTTACATAAAAATACTTGTCATCCATCTACAAATAACTTAAAAAATGTAATCAAATTCACATTGATCATAAATTGAGAAATATATATGTTGAGATATGTCTTGTGAATGCATTAATGCCCTTGTGATTAGTAGTCGGGGGTCTCGCCCGTTCAGTGAGTGGGGGTGTGGGGGCAACGTCCCCGTTGTGCAAACGCTTTTCACATTGCAAGCAATCGCATCGCGCATTGCAGCAATGCATTCCGCATGCGTTTAGCGCAACCCGCATTTGCACTCCTCAGCGTAAGCACTTGCACATTCTGTTGTGCCTTCCGCATCTGCATTCTGTTTTATGCTTACGCATTTTGTAATAGGGTTTAATAAGAGTGCATATATAAACTCGAATTAAACCCTAAAACTCGAATTAAACCCTAGCCGTATTATGCCATTCACTATGTAATTCTGTATTGTTCGATTCTCCTTAATAAAAACTCTGCCCCCTCTCTGCCTGTGAACTAGCTAACACAATGTTAGTGAACCACGTAAATTCTATATGTTTCTTCTTTTCTTTCGCACTTTCTTTATCTTCGATTGGTTGTTGATTTCTATTTTCATAACAATATATAAATAATTGTCCCTCAAAAATCAATACATAGTAATAATAATAAAAAAAAAAACATATGAAACATAAAAGAAATGAAACATGAAAATAAAATGAAAGTGTATAAAGCTCTAAAATAATCAAACATGAAATCGTAGCTTGTAGCTTTCTTCTTCAATGTTAGTGCGTCACCTGTAAGAATAAAAGAAAACATGAATTAGTTAAAAAAACTTAAAATGAATTATACTTGTAAAATAAAATTCAAACTTTAAGTTCTTAGATTTTAAAAAATTTCGGTAGCATAGTGGCACACCTAGAATAAACCAAAAATATACACCTATTTTAACCATGTAAATTATATATATAGTCTACATTGTGGCTACCTTTGCTGCAGGGTAGCCACAATTCATATAAAATATGCATAATGTAGAGTTTTAATTATTATTACCTAAGTGTAACATCACGTCCTCGATCTCTTGAACGACTCCATCATAACTCGAAGCTCGTTCATGCCATCGCGAGTCTGTGTAGATTCCTTTTGAGTCTTTGCTAATTGCTCTCGAGTCAAGGCGAGTTCTTCTGCTCTCTTCACCACCAGTGCTTGCAATTTCTTCATTTCCTCTCTTTCAACTTCCACTGAGTCTTGAACATGTTCACCTATGCTTCGAGCTGTAACTCACGTTTTGAACTCGATCCACCAGCACTGAAACTAGATGAAGACGCTCTTTTACCTCTTGCGGTACACCGGACATCATAAGGAAGCCTTCCTAGTCACTTTATGTTGTCTGTCATAATATCCAAAATTTGTTCGGTAATCTCTAACTCGTCACCGGGGAGTCCTTCTTCAATCTCTGCCATTTTCATCTCCATCATTTTTTCGTGTACAAAAATAAAACATATATTATTTTCGGGATAAAATTTAAATAAAAAAGGAAAAATAGACCCATTAAGCTTTCTCTAAATTCTTTTCGACCCGTCCATCCTTTTCAGAGTAGTGAGTTTGTTTAAATAGTTCGAAGCTCCCAGTTACCTCGCCATCCTTCTTATTCTAGAGGCATAAAATAAGTCGTTAGTATTATAGGAACCTTCGCAATAAAGTATGACGTAATGAATTATTACCTTTTCTTGTACGGCCAGGAAAGAATTAATCCCTGCTCGGTGATGATATTGCACCTGAGCTCTACTCTTCTATACCTTATTTGACTTGGCTTTGTATTCCTTATCCTCCATTATTGCACAAATACTCCCAATGAGCTGGATCTGATACGAAAGTATGAGGCTTTAAGCGTCGAAGCTCAAGAGCCAATTTCCTTAAAAAGTTAGAATGTATGAGCTATGATGCATTAAAATACAACATATATAATTATGAGTTTTTTATGTTACTTACTTGTAATGTGTATGTAACATGCATCTGTGCTCCTTGAACGTGGATTGCATCACGGTCTCTATATGCCCGGACACCTTTCGATCACTAAAGTCCAAGTTGAAATGCGACTGTAAAATACGAATGTTCAGATTAATACAAAGAAATATTTCCTAAAATACGAGCCTTTCTCCCACCACTTTCTGTAACTACCAATTTCGCCATTTTCACCTTTGACCTTGATTTCTAGCCTTTCTTCGTTCCAACTTTTTAGTGTTTTTTTTTTTTTTTGAAAAATGGGTTCTGATATTTAAATATATTTAGATAAAAATAACTTAATAGTACAAAATAAATATGTGAAATTTTTTCTTGCAAGGAAATTCTTACTTATATTTGGCAATATTATTATTATTCTTATTTTTTGAAATTGTTAAGATTTTATAGCGCTAAAGCGCAGCCCATAGAACGCTCAAAACAAACATCATCCAAACAATTAATTATGAGATACAAAATAATTGACTTAAACATTGTTAAGGATAAAATAGAATTATTAAAAAATAATATTACATGATTTTTAAATAGAAAATCAAATTTGTAATAAGGAAAGAAGGTTGAATATATTGATAAATATTTAGTGGAAAGTGAATATTCAATACAATTCCCTTAAAAAAAATCATTTTTATTCCATTAAAGTTTTTTGTTTATTACTTGTATATATTTTTAATCAAATTTTAATCAAAAGATTCAACTTTATCATCTTAACTATTTTCTCTGTACTTCTTATTATATTTTATTTATAAGTTTTTGCTTCATTATTTATATTATAATTTATTTTTTTTGAAAACCGAAAATTAGAGCTTCAGCTCGTCCCTAAGCTGTGACACGGGATACTTCGAAGGGTATTCTAGTTTAAGCACTTCTCGCGGATCTCTCAAAGGAGCATGCCTTGAAGTCCTTTGCCTCAACCGTTGGGCTGCCCCTCGGGGATAAATAAGTCTTTGCTTTATTGTAATTTATCTTAAATTAATTCCAACATATACATGTGAATTCATTTTTTTTCTTTTATTTTGTAACTTTAACAATCAAAATGTGCATAATTGATTTTTTTTATAATTAAAATAATAAATGAAAAGAATTTCAAAACAATATTGGTAAATGAATATTTATGCATTTTTAATTTATTTCTAAAATAAAATTTTCTTAAATTAAATGAATTTCAAAACAGTAAGTTTAGATGTATTTTAAATAAAATGTACTAAATTTTAAATTTTATTTAAATAATAAATAAAATAAATTTTAAAATGATATTACATTATATTTAATATCATAAATTTATGATTTTTTTTTTAATTGCATCACTTTTTTTCTCTTTCCACCAAACATAAATTTATTATTACATTTTTTTCTTTCTTTTTCTACCAAACATTATCTTACTTTCACTTTTTTTTTCATTCCATCCCATCTCATCCCATCTCATCCCATCCATGCCATCTCATTCCATTTCATTTTTGCCAAACATGCCCTTAGATTGTAAAAAAATTATTGATGTTTTTTTTCTCTCTCTCCTCCATTCATCATCATCCTCTTTCTTTCTCGGACCTACCATTAATTTGTCTTGGTAGACTTTTACTTTATGCCTGCCTATGAATCTCAGCTCCATACAAGACTCCAAAATCTCAAACGTTTTCTCTCTCACACTTACACATTTTACCCTCTGGCTGGAACGTGGTTTGGCCCAATCACTCTTCACAACCCTTTAGGGCATGTTTGGTGGGCCAGGAAGGGAAAGGATATATCCCTTCTCACCGTTTGGCCCATCGGGTTATTTAAATCCAGCCCAACCCGGTGCGTGAGTCCAATCTTTTTTTGTTAATTTAATGGTTGATATTTAATAAATTTTAAATTTATTTAACTAATAAATGAAATGAAATAAAGTTTAAAATCTCACTTTTTTT
>JBBMKA010006395.1:0-10317 GCA_037833695.1 Sechiopsis laciniata | reverse complement strand
ATCTTGTTGTTGAAACACTATTGCTCGTATATTGTCATTGAACTTACAAACATTGCGTGTTATTATGGAAGAGTAGCAAATATCAAATTATCTGTTTCTTGAGTCACTCTAATTATAATTCAACTAGTCTTTATATATATATAATTCAACTAATTAGAATATATACATTGATAAGTTAGATAATTGAATATTTATACGTTAAAATATTAGTCTTGAAACCACAGCTTAGGGACGGGCTAATAGTGTCTTGGGTATAGGAGAGCGAAGTTCTGATTTTCCGATTTTTTTTATTTTTTTTTAATATTAGTCTTGAAAAATGGATTATATCTCATTTTATGGTTTAATATCTTGATTTAACTCATAGAGATTTTGAAAGAAAAATACTAAGGGCCTTCACTTTGAGATAATTCGAGATCCTCATAAAAGGAGCATTTCATTTTGTAGGAATATAAGATACTCGTACATTTCAAGATACTCGGATATCTTAGAATGCCCATATGGAGGGCATTTGACCCATTTCAGATGTCCTTTTAAAACATGTGTTTTTACATTCCCATTGAAATGATATGCGTTTAGAACATTTTTACCCCTTACTTATTTAACATATTATGACATTTTGTCGATAATATATGTCAATTAATGCTTGGTTAAGCTTGCTTAGACATTATATTTATATATATTATCAAAACTTATAAAACATATACAAATATTGAATATGCCATCAAAACTAAAATTTTATATGTATATATATATAAATTGAAAATTATGAAAAATAGTTTATTCTATTCATATTTATGTTATTTTGTTCAATCAATTTGTTCAGATTATTTAATATTCTAACTTCAATTTAAATATGAATATCGTTTAGTATATATATATATATAATAATTAAGTTTATATAAATGATTATGTATATAAATTAAAATGATATTAAATTAATACAAAAAATCATATGAATATTGTAAGGATTTTTTTGGAACTTTAGATAAATTTATCCGATCGCATGTTCGATTTTGTCAACACAGTTATCTAAATATCACAAAGTATTCATAAAAAAATATTCCTCCTAAAGAAATATAGTGATCTAACAATAGCAGACTTCTTTAATTTCGAACATCTGAAATTTCAGATATAAAAAAGTTCTAATTATCTTGATTTCCTCAAAATAAATGACATCTAAATGGAAATTTCATAATTCAAGAAAAGAAAAGAAAAAAGAAAAAAACGAGGAAGAATAATCAGGTAATTAGAAAAGTTACGTGGAGATCAGGAGGGCGAACTTGGCTTACAAGCATTGAGGATGTTTTCTCAAAGTAGGCAATTAGCTTTTAATTACAACTCTATTACTTTTTTTTTTCTTTTTCTTTTTTGTAAATGAATTAACATTAAACTAGATAACCAATCGCGCCACCGTCTCATTCGGTATTTCGTCTCTATTATGCCATCCTTCATTTATATTACAAAACAAAACTCAATATCTCTTACAATCCAAATATTTGTCGTTGAAGGAAAAAAAAATTCCTCATATTTTATTTCTTTCTTTCTTATTTTGCACCCAACATCAGATTAATTTTCAAACAATTGTCTGTGATATTGTTGTTTATAAAGATGCAAGTGGATCAATTCTATGTTATATGGCATAACTAACACCAAACTAATGAAAATTAAAGATCATCCACATGTCACTAATTCAATTTGTTATGATGAATAAATAATGGATTTGACCATAATTAACAAAATTAAATTATGACTCAATCAAATAACAATTTTTTTTTATTACGATATATGAAGTTGGAGATTTAAACTTATGGTCAATAAAACATATTTTATATCACTTGAGCCGCACGTATATTAATAATAGATTTCGATTATGTAGTTTATAAATGTCAAACTAGTCAATACTTGTAGTTCAAATTGAGTACTCACCTTCTTTTGTTCTTTTTTCTTTTCAACTTAGTTGTCTTAAAAAAAAAAAAAATTCGAATCCACCCTCTTAATCATCAAATATATACTTATGTTACTAAACTCCTTCTCTTTTTGATTTTTCATTGACAATTTTAATGCAAACTTGAAGCGTTAATTTTTTATATTCATCATTTAATTAAAATAAATGATTATTCTCACAATTTTATACTTTAACTTTTGCAATGGGATTTCAACACATTTATCTGTATAAATATTTAATTTTTAGATAAGCAAACAAAAGACGTGTCATGGCTATGCATCGAATATCAAATTTGAAAGTTTATGCTTGAACAAAATTTGAATTGGAAAGCTAATCTAAAAACAAATTTGGTTTCTATATCAGCTTCAATAATTAATAATATTTTTTTTAGTTGAATAATAATTGAGATAAGAATTTAAAATGGTAACTTCTTAATCATTGGCAACACTGACATTACTTTTTATAATAGTAATTAGATAATACAGTGAATTATAAGTTTGATCTTTATGATTTAAAAAAAAAAAAAAGAATTTAGACCTTTTAATTTAAAAAATTAGAATTTAGTTTTTATACTTTGGAAGAAAATTGAAATTTAGTTCTTATGATTTTAAAAACTAAATTTTAGTTTATGTGATATGATAACATTTAAAGATTAGTTATTGTTGTTTCTATTCATTGAAAATTATATATGTGATGTGCTTGTTTTTGTTCAATTAGCCACTTAACTCACGCGGTCATTATTAATACATAAACAACTAACTCGCACGTATTCAATTTGCTAACTATTATAAATGATAATAACTATTTTTCTAATTTATTAAATTATAAAAATGAAATTCTAATTTTTAAAACCATAACAATTGAGCCTAACTTTATTTAAACTATAATGACTAATTTATAATTTTTTAAATCATAGACATTAAAGTCTAAATTTTATCAAACCTATAGACCAAACTTATAATTTATTCTTAATAATAATATATTTCGTTTGTTATACACAATATTTTAATTATTAAACTCCCACGCCAGCTCGAAAAACTTAGTCCATTAAATTTGAATTTACCAATAAAATATGGAATTAGGAATTCAAATTCAAACGAAAAATACAAAAAAAACAGCAGCGACCACCGGCGGGAAAAATGGTGGCTTTTATTGTGAGGCGGGGGAGATGATTTGACCAAATTGTCCTCGGATGTGAACGTTGACGAGAACTGCGGTGGGGGCATTTAAGGAATAACAAAATAGAGCGGTTGTTAATTACGGGTGGTGCCCCAACAAAAATGGCGCCCGCCGTCACAACCTCCGCTCCACTTCGCTTTCGCCACCTCTCTTCTTCAACTTTATTTTCTTGGAAAAAATAAATTCTTGTTTAAAGATTACATTCATTCCTTAGATTTTAAATTATTATATTTTTACATCTATCTTTTAAATACTATTTCGATAGTTCTTAATTTCAAAAATGATATAGTTTTTATTCAAAAGGTTAGTGGCACAATGATTTTATTATTTGATTATTTGTCTCTCCACTCTCGCTATATATTTTTTTTAAAAAAAGAATTGATATAGTTTTTAACTTAAAGTTTAATGTTAAAATAATGTTTAGTTTAAAAAAAGTTATAATATGTTTAAAAAAAAAAAGTTATAATATGTAAAGTTTAGTTTTCAATTCAATGGGTCACAACTATCATGAAATGATTAAGAGTTTTTTTATTTTATTTTATTTTTTTTTCTTTCTTTTTCTTTCTTTCTTTCTAAGATAATCAAAAGTGTTTAAAGCATTTTGATGTCTTCAATCTACATATTATTTTGACTTTAAAAATAAATATTGTAGGGTCAGACCATATATTCTATAAAAATAGTCAATGTGCGTGTAAATTGAACATTTACATATATATATATATATATATTAATAATAATAATAATAAAAAATCATAGTAACAAAAGTATAGTGAGTGTTACTAAAAAAATAGTACTTATGGCATAATACACAACATGATAACCACAATATTATAAATTCAAACATCTAACTTCAAGGTCAACAATACATTTAATTATATATTTCATTTATCGAATGGAACGATGACTTGATAGTTTCATTGTTTGGTAGTAATCCATTTCAACACTATAGTCACGGATTCGATCCTGAGAATCTGTATTTGACTCTCATTTAATTTGAGAGTAATAATATTCTCTTTGTAGGTTTTCCATCCTCTTCCTCCAACTTGTACTCATAAATACACCTGTAATAATTCTCAAAATGATGATAATAATAATAATAATTTATAATATTTAATTTATACCTTGTCTCCATTTGCGATATTCTCCTTTTAGTTTTTCTTTTTTTTTCTTTTTAGTTTAATAATTTTTTAAGATGGAGAATTTAAACACAAGACTACTAGGAAATAAAAACATATATATTGTTGTTTTTGTAAATTCAATAATATTTAAGGCTCAAAATTATAAATAACATAATAGTATTATTATTTCGTCTAAGTGAGGTGAAATTTACATTTTTATAAAATTTGACTTAGCTCAAATTTTAAATTATTATTTATATTTGAAAACATTGCTTAATTTAACACGTGGCTTAAAAGTTGCTTGAAAAGTTATTTATCGTTTTCAAAATTAATTTAACGAGAGGGAAATATAAAAATAAATATTATAGAAAATTATTTTGGAGATAGTGCTAAAAATACTAGACGTTATACACATATGCCCGATAAATTATAAACTTAATCTTTTTTATTTGGGAAAAAAATTAAAATTCAATCTGAATTGTTTGAAAAGAATAGAGTTAAATCTCAATAATTTGAAAAAAAAAAAAATCAGTTTATGTGATTTACAAAATTAGAATTCAATCTTATTTTGTGAAAAAATTAAAATTGAATCATAATAAATAGCCTTTACTTAGCTAAATATGGATGAATTTAAGTTGAACCTCACACAATCATTTTTTTTTTCTTTTTTTATAATTATTTTATAAATTTGACTTATCAGATCATTTTCATTTTTTTTTATTAACACCTACAATGAATTAAAAAAAAAAAAAAAAAAAAAACCACCCACAATGAACTACTACTTCAAATAATTTACTAACAAATGAATTATTAGATATGATTTTTGTTCATGCTATTAACATAAATATTCTCTATTAAGTTTCATCAAAATATAAAAATTGAATTATAATTTTTCAAATTATACACAAACTTAACTATAAATTATTAATTTTTTTCAAATTATAAAGATCGAATTCTAATTTTTAAATTATAAAGACCAATTATAGTTTTTTACAAACAACAAAGACTGAAGTAATAATTTACTATATATATATATATATATATATATATATATATATATAAACACTATATATATATATATAAACACTATATATATATAAACATGTTAGAAAAGTGAAAATCTTATTTGTTTCATATTTTTAGTAGTTTGAAATAGATTTATCAAAAATCAATTTATTCATTTGTGTTGGATGGACATGTCATATAATTTATGATTATAATGAATGTCCTATTTTTTCATCTTGTGGCAAGTGAAGAGATCAAGCTAAAGAATTGGGTGAAAACCTACTGCCTGCCACATAAACTGGCCAATTTATGAACTTACGCTGTTCTTTGACTTGTATCATATTACTTTTCAAGATGGTTGATAATAAATTAGCTTTCAAACATATATCCTATAAATAGAGAAGAAAAATCAAATTAAAAGGAAAGGGGAAAAATCATTCCATTTAATAACTTTTTATATATTTGTCCCAACAGTTCAATACTAACGCCACATGTTCGATGTCGAGAATCAATATTTGTTCCCACTCCTTTGATATATAATCTAAAAAAAAACTTTTTATATATTTATATTTAATCACTTAGACGAATAAAAAAAAGTTCTAATATTAAAAAAAAAAAAAAAAAAAAAAAGAACATAGCCAAAATTAATTTATTTATACCAAAATGAATATGGTTCAAGATATCTTGTATTACCTCAATCTTCAGGTTTCATCCTCCCTACCCCCCACATTTTATTAAAAAATTAATTAATTTATATATTTTTTAGAGTTTAATACATATTTGTACCATATTTACGTTGTAAGAAATCTTTTTACACAAATGAAGAAAATGGTTAAATTAAAGAGGATTTTCAGGAATTAAAAAAAAAAGAAGAAATTTTTTGTTTTTATTTTTGTTTGTTTGTTTGTTTGTTTGTTTTTTTTTTTTTTTTAACTAAAATAGCAAAAACTGTTTAACTAAATAATGACTTAAATCGAGTGAAATTAATAGCTTCAATCAAGTTATATTGGTTGGAAACAATTTATGAAATTGATTGAAGTCAATAAAAGTTAAAATGTTTTGTTTTGTATGAAATTTTTTTTATAAAAGTTGTTATAATTAAAAGGGTAAATCATAAGGTGATTTCGAAAAAAAAAAAAAGTTTGGTTCCTATGATTTAAAAAAAAAAAATAGTTTAGTCTCCATAATTTCAAAAACTGGAATTTAGTTCCTATTGTTTGAAGAAAGTTGAAATTTTAAAAACATAGAATTTAGTTTCTATGGTTTAATAAAATCTAAAAAATAGTCATTATCATTATAATCATTAGTGAATTAAGTACATGAAAATTAATTATTCATCTGTCAATGATAGCAGTGTAAGTTAATGATTGATTGGACAAAAAAATTAGTATGAATAACTAATTTTCACGTATATAAATCACGGTGATTACAAACAACAATGACTAATTATTAGATTTTATCAAACTATAGCAACTAAATTATAGTTTTTTAAACCATATAGACTAAACTCTAAATTTCTTCAAACTACATGGACCAAATTTATAATTTACCCTAATTAAAATAAAGATGCTAGAATTGCTAGTTACAACTAGAGGTGAAAGGAAAAAAAAAAAAACTAACGAAACTAAATCGAACCAAATAGATCTAATGTATCGGCTCGATTTTTTAAAAACAATATTGGATCATTCGATTTGATATTTTAGAAAATTGAAATATTTTGCTCCGATTTCAGTTTTTGATTGAAGAACCAACATAAAACCCAACCAAGTATACAAATACTAAAGGGAAAAAAAAATTTGGTATTTTGATTTGATGGATAAACAAATTTAGTAGTGAAATATGAAGTAAAAACAATAGAAATATTATGTTATTCATGAAAAATAATTTTTTCGGTTAGTAAAATAAAAATCCTCAAAATAAAATTAAAAACGAAAAAAAAAGGAAAAATAAATCAAATTATAATTGGAATAAAAAACGAAAACCCAATTAAATCAAATAAAAATCGAACAAATGATTTTATTATTTATTAAACATCGTATGTGACTTAATTATTGAAAAATCAAAGATATTGGTTCGAATATGGATTTGGCACAAAATCGAACCAATATCACCGATACCAACAACAACTTCTTTAAATTCAAAATAGTTTAAAAAATGGTCGTTTTTTTAAAATAAGAATAAATTGAAAAGAATAATAATTAAGATGATGTGATATTGTGAACGTTTCACACAACATTAATGTAAAGTTCCATCATTGTTTTGTGGTTAAGAAAATTATTGTAGATGACCAACAAATTGGGAAGATCAAATTTCAAACAATAACATTCAATTATTGTCCACTTTTTATTTTATTTCACACATTCTTAGGAATATGTCCATTTCTAATTAATTGTAATAACTCCCAATTATTCATATAGTTATTTTTCTTTCTATTACGTACAAGTGGAGATGAACTAAAACACATTTGTTATTAATCTACTCGGTTTTTTAATAAAAAAAAGTTAATAAAATAATTCGTCTATTTTTTTTTAGTTCAATTCGAATTTATCGATCTTTCTTCGATGATAGATTCACTTGAGGATTAAATTAGTCGCAACACATTGATCTCATAACATAATAAACTATATTTTAGATGCCATAATAATTGATTTATTTCAACAAACAACTAGTATTTTTTTAGTACAAGTTAGGAGAAGGGGATTACAAATAATAATTCTAGAGATCGAAGTCATGATCGTGGAGTGGAAATGGATTAACTTCAAACCAGATAATCAATCGCGCCAGTGATCTATTTGGTTTAAACAACCGGTAGGTTGTAAAATTTGCAGTCCATTTTTCATATAAATTTAATCAAGTGATGATTGACATATATCTTTAATTTAGAGATCGTAAGTTTGCATTTTGCAACTCTAAATTATTGTACTTGAATAAGCATAAGATGAAACTTTAACGAACGATGTTGATTCGTATAATCATCCAACACAGTTCATGATTAGAGACAATTATTATTTAAAATGAAAAGTAGTAGATTAACACTAAACAATATAACCAACTGCACCACCGACTCATCGGTTAGTAGTTTCAAACGTTTTGTCTTTCTAAATTTAGCCCAACAATTATACCATTCGGACAAAATAGTATAAATATATTATTTACTAAAGGTTATTTTAAGTTAGGTCTTTCAACTTTTATGGTCATATTTATTATAGTCCTAAACTGTTAAAATGCATACTTTAATCAATAATATTAAGTTTATTTTATTTCAGTTCCTGATTATTGTATGTCTATTTTGGTCTTTAAATGTAAAAAAGTGTATTTTTTTTATCACTGTTGTTCACTTTATGTAATAAACAATACCAAATTGAATATATGCATTAACATGCATGTGAGTTGGGCATATATTCGATGTATACATTAATGACTATATCATCATTTCATAGGTCAATTAATATATTAACTTTATAATTAGAGAACAATTAGAAATCAATTAAAATATGAAGACCCTGTTTGATAACCATTTGAATAAGAATATGTTTAAATTTCAAAAATAAAAATAAAAAATCAAACAGTTATCAAACGGGCCGAAATAATTAGAAATCAAGTTCAAAGTTTAGAGATCCAACATATTACTTATGAAACATAAAAAACTATGAGAATCAAATTTTAAATCGCAAGACAAGAAATATGTTAGTTTTAGAGAGCATATAGAAAACTAATTCAGATCCTAGACATCAAAAATATATTTTAAGAAACAACTTATTCATATACGCCACTTATCTCAAGTTTATGATTGTCATAAACAAGAAAAATAATTCAACCCTCTATATATATAAAAGTGGCTAAAAGGAATCGAACTCGTTACATATTATACAACTTAGGAACTAAAAGATTATAAGTTCGAATTCTTCCATCCTTAAACAGTATCTTGTACAAATTACAGGTTCAAATCCTCATTCCCAAATTGTTGTATAAAAAGAGAAAAAGAAAAAGAAACCTTCCATCCTTAAATGTTATTAAACTAGAAATATATATATATAAAATTAAGAAATTAAATAATCTTACCCCAACTATTATTAAATTTTAATATATATAATCATAAATTCCAATCTTTCAAATTGTTGAAAAAACAAAATCTTTCAAATTGTTTGATTAACTCATAAAAAAAACTTCCATCGTCAAATAAACTCTCAACATGTCTAATAAAATATCTATTAAGCATTTTAAAAGTTGTCAATTCAATCATAATAAATTATCATTTTAAAAAATTAATTGATGGAAACTCTACATTAGTTAAACTCACAATTTTTTTAATGACAACCTATTTAAACAAAAAGTTGATAATCAAATAATATAAACATAAGTGAACTGACATGAAATATAGATTTACGACTTAAATATGACGAATTCAGATTTTTCTCCTTCAAATCTCATTATATGAACTTCAGTTTAATTTAACATTTTGTTAAAAAAAAAATAGCACAACTAATATAAATATATATCCATAATTAAGAAGTTATAATTAAAAGAAGAAAAAATATTTTGTTGAAAATATAAATAAGTGAAGCTTATAAAATTAGTCAAATATACAAAATAATTATAAATACGATCACTTAAAAATATAACAAATATAATAAAAAATATAATATGCATTATAATAAAAAATATAATACACATTGTTATATATATATATATATTTTGACAAAAACACATATAATATTTGAGTATTTATGATAATATTGATATAATACAATAATTATTATTGATGTACATATTTTAAAATTTATAAATAAACGTGTATAATTAGTTTCGGAAGAGAATTTATCAAGTACAATTTTGTAAAAACAAAAATTCGGTTTTGGGATAATTGGACGAGGGAGAAGAGTGGGCTGGGCCAGACAGTTAATAACCGTGTAAACATATTTAATCCCTGTAAAATCGTAAAACCGTAAATATCTTCTTTTTTTTTTTTTTTTTTTTTTTACCTGTCTATATAAATATTCCCTCATTTTTTCTCCACCCATAAATAATTAAATTAATTTATTTTTCCATTAAAATTCTGTTTTTTCTTCT
>JBBMKA010006394.1:0-10319 GCA_037833695.1 Sechiopsis laciniata | reverse complement strand
ACTAACTCCACAGACTCGTAGAGCACGACTTCACGAGAAAAACCCACAAAAAATCACGAGAATCGGAGCTCGGACGCACCGTCACGCCATCGCAAGTCTACAACGCGCAGATTCTGCAAACAGCACTGAAAAAGCCAGATCTGGAGCAAATGGGACCTGAAAATCGAAAAATAATCTCTCAACCTTGTTAACCTTAACGTTACGAACAAAACCCAATAAAAATCACCCCGATCTGACGTCTCACGCGCCCACACGAGCAGTTTCAAGATTCTGACAGCCCCACACTTCCAACAGCAAGTGTGGCTTCCTTGTTTGTCCGTTGACCGTGATTTTTGAGTATGTTGTAGATCGGGACATGGGCTTTCGGAATATGTAGGCTGTGTCGAAAAATTCTGACGTACGACGGCAGAAACAGCCTCTGACAACAGCAGCAGTTTTCTGACGTAAATTTCTGACGACGACGGCTACTGGAACAGAAACCCTAATTTTGAATTTTGAAAAACCCTAATGGCTCTGATACCATGTAACCGAGAGAATGTGACTAAAGAGTCGTTCTATTATTCATTGAGTGGCAATGCCATTATATAAGTGTTACAATGGGCCTAACGGGTCCAATGGGCCTAGATCTAATAAAGCAATAAACTATACTAAATACAAATATACATTTAACTCTAACATCTCCCACAAGAGAATTAGGAGCTCAACTGTTTGATGTATTGAAATATGTTGGGAAATTTCATAAATTTAGCGCTGGCCTTTTAATTGGTGGTCGTAAAGATGTTAACAGTGAAAAAGAGCGTGTGAATGAGTTGAACATTCTTGTTTGCACTCCTGGCAGGCTCCTTCAGCATATGGACGAGACTCCAAATTTTGATTGTTCACAGCTTCAGGTCATCATATTTCATTTCTCAATTTATTGATACCTCTTCTTGTCATAAAAAAGAAGAAGAAAAGATTAAGATGTAATTTTTGGATAGTACTGATATCTGACTTAAAACAAGATCCTGTCAACCTTTTCATTTCATCACAGTTTTAGACAGAAAAGTAGATTTGATGATTTGTTTGTAGGGTCCTCTCTCTCACACACAGGAGATATCAAAATAGAGAATAGAGATGAAAAAAGGACTTATGCATAATCTTGATTTTTTTTTTCTTATTTCAAATTTTTACTTCCTTTTGTGTCGCTACCTGCTTAATGTTCTTAATACCTTTCGTTCTCAGTGATGTCTTACATGTTTATATAATTGGTTGCTGATTGGATGGTTCCTGGCCAGTGAACAGGTTTTAGTCCTTGATGAAGCAGATCGTATTCTTGATGTTGGATTTAAGAAGACTTTAAATGCAATTCTTTCACAGCTACCTAAGCACAGACAAACCTTTCTGTTTTCAGCAACTCAAACTAAGTCTGTTCAGGATCTTGCCAGACTCAGTTTGAAAGATCCTGAATACCTTAGTGTCCATGAAGAATCTGTAACTGAATAGTTTACGGCAAACTGCCATGGTTGTTCCTCTTGAGCAGAAGCTAGACATGTTATGGAGCTTTATAAAGGCACATCTTAATTCTAAGACTCTCGTGTTTCTCTCTAGCTGCAAACAGGTAACTACTGGTGATACTTTTTGGTTACAAGTTGAACTTTGATTGCAGGAGAAGAGATTAGACATATTATTGTTAAAGAAAAGCTCTTAAATGTTTTTTTTCCAATTTGTGTAGTCTTGATGCCATGCCAAGCTCTATATCTTTAAATTTAACCCTTCTGCAGTGGTGCTTTATAATTTGTCAGTCTTCTATTTTTGGCCGTTGTTTCATTTTGTGGATTGTCCTATCTAGTATCTTCTTAAATTAAGCCTATAGTATTAATGATAGCCTTGTATAACCTTCCAATTCCTGATACCCTCTGATTCTGAGGCCAGTTTTTAAGCTATAGTTGATTTTCCCATCTTGGTCATCCTACCTTTTTACTCCCTAAAAAATGAAAAAAAAATGTATGTAAGAAAGAAAACACTCCATCGGGAACAATGAAGATGTTTTGGAATCAGAAATGAAAAAGGAGTAAAACTCCAAGCATCTATAAGTGATTCCAAGAAAGATCTTCAAGAGAGAAGAAAATATAAACTATAGAGCAAGAGATAGTACATTCTCCCTTCATCTCTCGATTGATGTTGATAAATGGGAACCCACCCCATTAAAATTTCAAAATATGTGGCCACAACATTGATTTCATTCCCATGTTAGATGTTAGATTATTAGTGGGCCAACACTCGTTTGAGAGGCTAGTTGGAACAGGGATTTATTCTTAAGTTAAAAGACTGACAATGCTTAGGACTTGGAATAAAACACACTTTGGTAGCATAAGCAAGCCAACGTTATGTAGGAGGGCGGCAAAGGATCTTGGTCACCTTACTTGGGGTTTGGGTTCAATCCATGGTGGTCAATGATAGAGCACCCATTGAGGAGTCTATCTAACTTGCACAGCGAGAGTATAACATAGGACTAACAAAATACGTTGTGGGATTATTTGGGAATAATGGATCCTCTCCCTTTAAGTTCTACCAAGAACTTAGTTCCAAAAGTACAGATTTAGATAATCTCCCTTACAACCATCAAAACACATTAAATACCAAAATATTAAGATATTAATAAAGTACTCCTAACTTCCCTTTTCTCAAAGTTACGACGTCATCCCAATGTGGTCATTTCCTCTTTTGCCCCTCCGTGTGTAAATGCGCCAACTGGGCTAGGCCCTATTAGTCACCTACCTAGAAATTAATTTCTTACGGGTTTCCTTGGCATCCAAATGTTGTAGGGTCAGACAGTATGTCTCGTGACATTAGTCGAGGTGCGTGCAAGCTGGCTGGGAAGTCATAGACATCTAAAAAAAAAAAGAAAGGAGAGATTTTGTAGAAAGTTGGGTTGTGCACTATTTTTTGAGGTTTCTGGAATGAGAGAAATAGTAGAATCTTCAAATGGGTAGAGAGATCTTTGGGTGATATTTTGGGCCCTTGCTATATTTCGTGTTTCTCTTTGGGCCTCAATTACTAGACTTTTTTTTTGTAGTTACTCTCTAGGAGTAATTTTACTAGATTCCAGTCTTATAGGGAAGTAGTCTCCCCAATTAGTTTGATATATTTTTTCTATGCCATCTGTATTATTCATTCTTTTCTCTATGAAAGTCTTCAACTTAGGAACCTAATTCATTATGGGCCCAAGTTATTTCAAGCATCCATGGTTGTGATTCTCTTGGTTGGGAACTAAAAACTAGGCATCCTCCTGCCTTCGTAGTTCGTGGATTAACATCTCTAGAGCATGGGAGAGCTTACAATAATTGGCCGTTTTAAAAGTAGGAGATGGCAGGCGGAGTTCCTTTTGGCAAGACCTTTGGGTTGGGGATTCGGCATTATACCTTTCCTTCCCAAGTTTGTTCTCTTTTCTTGGAATAAAGTTGGTTCAATCAACTCTTTTTGGGACCCCAACTCTTTATCTTGGAGTTCTAAATTCAGGAAAAGCTTGAGAGTCAATGAAACTGCTGACTTTGCTTCTCTGCTTGGTTTGATTTCTCAAAGGGTGCTCGTTACTTCGCCTAACTCTTTGGTATGGTTCTCTGAGGCTTCGGGTGTTTTTTCTGTAAAATCTTCCAATGCCTTTTTGGGGCCGAATAATCCAATTGACAGAAATGTCTTTAAGACTATTTGGAAATCTAAATGCCCTAAGAAGATAAGTGTCTATATTGGATTTTGTTGAATGGTCATTTGAATACAGCTAAAGTTCTTCAACGCAAGCTATCGGGTCACTCCTTGCAGCGTTCTATTTGCCTTTTTTGTTTGAGCAATGCAGAAGACAGCAGCCATATTTTATTTCATTGTTCTTATGCAGCTCAATGTCGGAATAAGCTTTTCAAGGTCTCTGGTCTTTCGTGGGTCTTCTCACACAATGTAAGGCAGAATGTATTTCAGCTTCTGCTTGGTGGTCCTTTTTCGCAAGCAAGGCCGATTTCTTTGGACTAACTCTATGAAAAGTATTTTATATGAGCTTTGGTGGGAAAGGAACCAACGAGTATTTCAAGATTCCTATTTTCCATGGCACTTCATATATGAATCAGCCTGCTTGAATGTCTCTTTATGGGCTTCTTCTTTAAGAGCCTTTGACGGCTTTGATATCCAACAGATAAGCTTGAATTGGGAAGCTTTCTTATAGTTTTGTTATATGTCTTAGTTTTGTTTATCTCTCAGATCGATTGTTAGATCTTTTGCTCTGTTTTGCTTTCTTGTTCTGTTTTTGGTTTTCCCTTGTTATTTGTACTTCACTCTTCATTTTCTCAATGAAAAGAACCGTTATTTGTCAAAAAAAAAAAAAAACTTTGGTCTGGAAAACTCCTTTAGTCTATAGTTTTTTTTTTTTCCTCTTATGATAATCCAAGCTTTCATTTAGAAAGAAAGAATGAAAGTACAAAGTAAAGAGGCACAAAAAATAGAGTAATATAAGGGAGGTACCCTATAAAAATGACATCCAATCAAGTAATATAATTCCTAAGTTAAATAATTTCTAAGGGATAATTACAAATATCTTAATCTAATGGGGGCCAAAACATCACAAGAAACTCTCTCCACCCTTTTAAAGACTATTATTTCTCACCTATATACTCCACAAAATAGCACACTATCCCACTTTCCATAAAAACTCCCCTCATCTCGAAAGGACAGAGCAACAAAAAATTCCCTAATCATTCCTCTTCAGGTTCTTGGTCTTGTCAACTCAAAACCAAACTCCTTGAATAGAAACATAGACATTAATTTGTATCCCCTTTTCTGATTTGTTGTAAAAAGAGAAGTTCCTCATATCTCACAACTTTATTGTTCATTATACCGGGGAGTTGATAGTATATAGACATTATAAGATGCCAATTGGTTTTGAGATAGAACCTCATTTTATCTAATATAGACATTATCAAGTTAAATTAAATAAAAAATATAGACGGTATCAAATTTTGGTAATTTAGTAAATGGACAATGCGAACTGAAATTTCTACTCTAAGTGTGGAAACTTTTCTTCCAGCTGCATTTGAATGTGTTTATTTGAATGTAAATGGTCAAAATATGATGTAAACTGTTGGATTCTGTGAGTCAGTCTTTATTTGATAAAGCTTTGTGAGGCTCTCAATAGATACCCAGCGTTTCTGCTATTTGACTTTTAAGCTTTTCACTTAAAACTAGTTAGTTGACAACAATGTAAATTTTTGTTCATTTTATGCATCCATGGAGATAGATCAGTAAACTGAAACAACATATATATTTTTTGGATAAGAATCTGAAAACGAAGTTACCAAGCAAGAATCTTTATAAGTTCTGTTTTAGAAAATACTCTCATATCTCTTATAAAAAAATTACAATTTCACATTTCTATGCTTACTACCCATTGTTATGTTGCTTCAATCATTGACACCTTTCATTATCGTTGAACAGGTGAAATTTGTTTTTGAAACTCCTGGAATCCCATTGAAGTGCCTCCATGGAAGGATGAAGCAGGACAAAAAGATGGGGATATATTCTGAGTTTTGTGAGAAGCGCTCAGTCCTCTTCTCAACAGATTGATAAGGATGACAACCCTACCCGAATCTCCACATTGATATGATATTGTCCACTTTGGGCCTAGACCCTCATGGCTTTGTTCTTGGGCTTCCCCAAAAGGCCTCAATATCAATGGAGATGGTTGTCATATCCATGATCTTCCCCTTTTCTAACCAATGTGGGATACTTTGTTTGCATCCCAACACAGATGTAGCATCTAGAGGTCTTGATTTTAACAAGGCTGTTGACTGGGTTGTGCAGGTAAACTACTTAAAGAAATGATAATGCTTAGTCTTCACTGGTGTTTGATTCCAATCTCATTCTTGTTTGTAAAGGTTGATTGCCCAGAAGATGTGGCTTCTTACATTTGTAGAGTTGGTCGCACTGCCCGGTACCATTCAGGTGGGAGATCAGTTTTATTTCTTATGCCCTCGGAGACGAAAATGCTGGAACGATTAGAATCTGCCAAAGTACCTATTCAGCTTATTAAGGTACACATGTTCTTCTTTCTTTCTCATCTCCTATCCAATTCCATTGGTTCATTTATTTATTCATTATTTAATAGAGAGATTGTTGTATGTAACCGGAGTAAATATGTTAGTGAAATTTGTACTTTTTTTGTCCTACTTTTGTCATTTTTTTTTATCATTTGAATTTAACCTTCTAGGGAATTTTCTTAAGTAATGTTAAGGGTCAGTTATGTACCTAAGGGGTGACGTGGTGGTCGAAGGCTTAGACTTTGAAGGTGTGCTCCCCTCAAGGTTCTATGTTCAAGACTCACCTGTGAGCCTGACATTAATTTGTAGACATCTTTAGTGTCTCTATTCCTTTGATGTCTTTCAGTGCCTGGCCTAGTGATGAGCGTGGTTACCCCGAGTATAGTGGAGCAAAGTTCCGATTTCCCGATTACCAAAAAAAATATTAAGGGTCAGCTATGGCATATAAGCATTTGTTAACATGATTAAATATGGTCCACTCCTTTTTTAGTGGTCTTCGGGCGTGGGTCATGTTTCTAAAAATCTTTGGAAATTAATTGAGAAGTTTTCCATTTATTCTAGTTTTGTTTCGTGTTTCGTCGGATATGGAAGAGATACCTTTTTGTAGGCAGATAGGTAAGTGGGGGATAGTCCTCTATGCTCTCTGTTTCCTTGTTTTTTTCGTTTATCTCTTGTAAAGCATTGTTTGACATCATCCTAAAAATCAAACTTATGGTTGCTAAATACATATTCATCCTCATCCACTCCTAATTAGAGAAAATAGAGAAGTGGATGGTCAAGTAGGGTTGACAATTAAGTTTTAATTGTTTTTTTTAATAAAAGTTTGAAGTAGTTGTTGATTGAATTTAAAATTCAAAAAACAAATAGAGAATAATGAGTAAAATATTACCCTTTTACTTAGATTTTAGATAAATAAAAAAGTCCTCAAGGCGCGCGACTTGTGCGCCTAAGGGTTTTATGGAAGGCATACGCCTTTTGCAAGCCTTTTTATCTGCCTTGCCTTTCCAAGGCGAGACACCAACATTGAGCCTGAGGCTTTTTTGAGCATGAAGCGCGCCTTTTGGGACTTTTTAAAATATTGTACATGACATTAGCAAGATCGTAGCGAACAATTTCCCCAAGTGCCTCACGATTGTGGGATACCCGACCAGCAGTTATACGACCTCTTCGTATCAGGACGTAAAGGCCTCGCACTGACCAACGAGTTTAGTCAGTTCCCTAGGCTGCTAATGGTTGTTCTAAATGATATGAAGGAATTTGGGTACATGTTGGGTCTTGCATAGATGGAGTTACAGTCCACTGTCGGTGAACTGACAAGGACGATAAAAGATCGCTGGTGCCGCACTCTCTACAATTGGCCCTGGTCTTTGGGGGACGAGCAACATAGAAGTCTCGTTTTATTGCTGGGGTATTTGCGTTGTGGACCAGTTAAAACGCTACTCTGATTCCCTATGAAGAAAATATTGATGAATTGAGAGTTACAGATCTTTAAAGGTGTGCTCTCCTCAAGGTCCCAGGTTCGAGACTCATCTGTGAAATTAATTTGTAAACCTCCCGTGTGTCCATTCCTTTGATGTCTCCTAGTGCCTTGCCTAGGGATGGGTGTGGTTACCCCGGGTATAGTGGAGTAAAGCTCTAATTTTTTGGTTTAAAAAAAATGGAAGTTGCAGATCTGTAACAATTAGCATCGGGGGATATAGTCGCAAATCATATGATTTTTGTTGAGGTCGAGTGATTTGTGGCAAAGATCTTGCAACACCTTGCGATATTGGTATGGGATTTTGAGTGTCGGCATTTGTAGATCAGATACAACAAGCATCAGAGGATTTTGTCGCTAATTCTAAGATTTTGGTTGTGGTTGAGTGATTTGCGGCAACAATCTAGCAACATCTTCAATAGAGAATTAGCAACACATGCAACGTGTATGGATAACCGACTGTTTTATCAACATTTCTTCAGAATCACTGTCAAGCTTGACATCATTGTTTAACAACACTCTTACTCAGTAGTGTTATTGCTTGAATTTTCCAGTTACTTCTATTTGATTTTTTGTTTACCTACTTATGAAGTTGGCTTCCCTCCCCTTCTTCTCTTCTCCCTTTCTCCCTTCTTTTTTTTTCCTTCTTTATTTTAACTTTTTCATATATTTCCTATCTTTTTATAAGAAACAAAAACATTTTCATTAATAAGATGAAAGTGTTACAAGGTTTTGGGCTAGGTTTTGAGTTGTTCTTTTATAATGAGATAACACGATAAATATAAAACAACACTAATTAGGAAGTTGTACATCCAACTTAGAATCCTAAAAAGAAGGTTGCATATCTGAAGGATTATCTCATCATCAGCTGCACATTCGGTAGGCAGAACTTGCATATGGAGGAACCAATGGATCTGGCATAGAAGGAAGAGGAGACGGAGACGCATCCCATTCGATGCTAGATGGTGAGGAGAGGGAAGAAGACCCGCAACTTATCTAGACTATGAACTGCATGGGTTGTAAGGGAGAAATCCCGTGCAAAGTCAGATGAAGTAGGGCAGGTCACATAAGCGATGGAGGAAGGGGGCCTTCCATCAAGCGATGGGAGGATGATGATATAAGAAACTCGCAAGGAAAAACTAAGCATCAGCGAAACTCTCACAGTTTCCCGTCCGTTTGTAGACGATCAACTATGCAGCCAACACCGATGTTGAGGAGGTTTATCATGATGAAACACTAATCGATCCATAAACCAGGTTCCAATTGTTGTCCCCATGGTTTTCACCATATGAAAATGCATACAACAATGGCCAACACCAAGGGTGAGGGACAACTAATTACAAAAAACAAAAGCAAGAGAAAGGTAAAATGATTACTGCCCCGGGAAAAAAAAAACTTACCTGAATACCCGACCTGAAACTGACCCACATCGACCTGTAACCCACCCCCGCCGGATTTTCACATTCTAGGAATGCTGCTAGGCAGGACCTGGGCGGAACCCTTGTGCTAATTCTGTTCGGTGCGATTTTTCCTTGCTTGGGCCATTTATGTTTCTTCGGAGCGTAGCCATCTTTGATAGCCTTCTCCTGCCTTTCTCTATCGTACGCCTTAATGCGTGTACTTCCTACCACTCTTAGTGTTGATAGGGTGCGGAGCATCCAATTGAAGCTCAATGGAATTGCCCATAGGAGTTTGTAATTAAGGAACAAGCATTTAATGTTAGACATTTAATGTTATATTTCATTTATTAATAAAGGTTATTATTTTTATTAATTGTGCATTTAATATACAAACGTTGTTCAGCTTTATCACATTAATTGGATTAATAGCGATCTTTCCATGGTTATTTGGATGTACACTTGGACAAGTATGTGAGACATACAAGTGGATCTAGTTCCAAGTTAATAACTTAAAACGTCTACAGTTTATGGACTAAGATTGGGCGCCTAAGTCTTGGTGACGCTGTTGGTACGGCCTGCTTTGCAAATGTTGCAAACAACCTGATCCTAGTCGTTCATGTGGAGACATGTGAGTGGTGCAAAAAGGAGTTTTTGCATAAGACAGGACCAGAAGTTTTATGATCGATCTAGTAAATTCGTTATAGAATCGTATCAACTACTTCACTAAGGATGATTGTATGTCGATGTGATGTTAATTCTGAGTGGGTTATGAACTCCTACTTTATGAAAGCGTCATTTGATGGTCACGGGTTAGACCATCCAAACAGTGTTGGGTCAATAAGCCTCCCATGTTGGGGATTGCCGTAGTGAGTGGCTGGAACGCAACATCACAAGAAGGAATTCATGCCTTCCCGAAATTTGAGGAAGATGTAGAGTTGTTTCCTTAAGAACTGATTCTAGGGCTTGGACAAAGAAATACTGCCTCTCATTTGCCCGAGAGGACATTGATATATAGTTGGACTATAAACACTTGTTCATTAGAAGAATTAGTGGCGCTTAAGGAGAAAGATGTAATCACAGGGGTAGAACGGATTTCTTGTCCCAATTATGAATTACGAACAAGCTCGTGAAGGATCATATTACAAATGATTGGTTATATCTGTGGACGTTAACTTGTCCTATAGTGCGAAAGAGTTCAGCACAGACCTTTAGTGGAATAAGCCTGATGTTAACGAATAGGGATTGGATCCCAGGTCGTTGTAGCTTTCAACCTATAGGTCCACTGGTCCTCGAGCTAGCTCATACTTGCTGGTACACTGTTTTATTAGAGAGTGAGTTTGAAGAGTTCAAATTCACATATTAATTATGTGAGACATAATTAAT
>JBBMKA010006392.1:0-10323 GCA_037833695.1 Sechiopsis laciniata | reverse complement strand
ATAACAAGTTCTCAAAAAGAAATTACCCATCTGTTTTCATAGGATATAACCATATACATAAATGTGATATTTGATTTTGTTAACTAACAAAGAATCATTTAGTAATTTGCTTGGCTAACAAGTTGGTGTGAGCTGGAAGATCTTCATTGATACATGATTCCGTGATTGTTGCTGGAATTTCTTGAATAGTGCAAATGGAACAACGATAGGCTAGGATGGGCGTTCTTAAGTTGCTAACATATCACTTTATAAAGATGAGACTGAAAAAGGTAAGTTTTTTCTTTTGACAAAGAAAAATGTAAGGTTACAACCCTAAAAGAGGTTCCTGATGTACAATGGATGTACAAAAGATTCGTGAAGGTAGTCGGTGGTGTTTATCGGGCGTCAAGTTTCAAACACAGTGATGATGCTCATTGTCAATCTTTGTGTAAATGGAGGATGAGTGTATATTTTGTTCAAGCAAATTAAAGATCTCTTCACCTTCCCATCTAAAAAAATGGGTTTTGAAGCTTCTCACAGCGGATTCGAGATGTATATTGTATGTACAATGGGCCGCGAACGTAATTGGTGGTGTTTATCTGACACCAAGTTTCAACGGAAGTGATGGTGCTTATAGTCAATCTCTTGTTTATAAAACAAGGGATAGATGTATGTTTTGTTTAAGAAAATTAAAGATCTCTTCCCCTTTTCATCGTGATGTACAATAGATGTACAATGGATTTGCAGACGTAATTGGTAGTGTTTATCTGACGCTGGATTTCAACAGAAGTGATGGTACTCGTTGTCAATCTCTGATGTGTAAACAAGGGGACGAGTATATGTTTTGTTAAAGAAAATTAAAGATCTCTATCCATTCCCATCTTCAAAAATTGGTACTTAAAGGCCCTCCTTACAAACTCAAGCTTGAATAATGACACAAGATCAACTTCAGGTGACTACTCCATTCTACATTTTAATTTTATTTTTAAGTACACGCACACAAATCACATTAACTCTTAAGTTATGTACGATTTATGGAAGATGATGCACAGTAGATAGTGAAGAACCCTAAAAAAAATTAGGCAAAGATTTTTTAATTTTAAAAATTTTCTTCCAACTTGTTTTACTTGATTTTCGAAACAATGAATCAAAATATTTAATTATATTGGACAAAAATAGTTTATCAATTTTTTATTTTTCTGAATTGTTATAGATTCTTAAGGATAGTTATAGAAAACAAATTTAAAAATAAAATTTTTGAATTAAGTAGAAAATTTAAAATTTCAAAATCCCTTGTTTCACGATTTTGTGTACTTGATTTGTTGATTATTTAGTTATGAGATTTATTATGTTTGACTAATATATTTTATCATTATTTAATTTGCTTTTGAATTTTTCTAGGTATTTACTAAAAAAACTATTTTAAAATGGATTAAAAAAATTGAGATGAAATATATGAGGTATACAATTGTCCATTATTTCCAATAATAAAATTTAATTATAATTCAAAACTAAAAAAATACATAAATTTAAAGTCTAAATATCGTTAACCATGTTCCTAATTAGTTTTTAAATCCTAGTCATTTTCCTAGTTATCCCTTTAGTTATTTAAGAAAGGTTTTGGGCTCAATTTTGTTAAAGGGGATGCTGGAATTGTTGTTGGGTTGGGTTGTAAATGATAAGAAAAATTGATTCGTAATAGATGCCATGTCAAGCCAGCGGCTGAGTTAAAGATAGATAATTTATAATATTTTTAAATATGTATTTTGTGGAGCATGTAGAGAAATAATTATATAGGATCTCTTGGAAATTTTTGGTATGATTATCTTAAAAACCTTAAGTAGGGGTTTGGTTCAAGAATGATATTGTAAGAGCCCGACTCTAAAAATAGTCCTAAACCTGGTTCTTACTCAGCATGCATCGATGTAAAACCATTTAAGACAACTTATGCAAATAAAAACTCATTGAAATTAAAATCTTCCAAACATAAGCTTGTTAAAACAAAACAAGTTCCTTGCCAGTAATTTTTATTCAAACAACCATAAATAGTTTTAAACCACAATATGCAAAATCCTCCTATGGACTCCGTGTCCAACTACATGCTGAATAAACAAAACTTTAACATAGACAGAGTACTCCGGCAGCTTCCATGATCAATGCAGCTCCTCCTCTAGCCGTCCCGGTGCTGTCCCAAGTTACCTAGTGGAAAAACCACAGAAAAATAAGGATGAGTACAAAGACATTCAGTAAGAATCCACAACTGGGGTACAGTACGAAACAACACATCATCTAGAATCCAAGTATACAAGCAAACAGTTACCAACACAGAACCCTAGAATGAGATGTCCATACAACTCCTGGGTCATCGGAAGTCTCTAACTCCCGGCCTAGTTATCAGCTCAATAACTGATCCTGAACAGATATCCTCGAAGGTCTCTTACCCTCGGCCAAATGACCAACTTAAAAGCTGATCTCAAACAGATATCCTCGAAGGTCTCTTACCCTCCCCCTAAGTAGCCACTCAAAAGCTGGTCCTAACCAGCTCTCCAAACTGGTCCTAGGACATCCGGGAGAGTACCCAGTGTCTGGCTCTAGACTCGAAAAGGAAATGGTGTACTCATGAACATTAGCCCGAGGGAGCTCTCCGCCTGGTGCCTAACACGTGTGCACGCACACCGCATGCTGCTGCAAACTGCGTAAATGTGGGGGCCTAGGGACAAACTACGCTGGTCCAGGTACGCATGTCTAAAGACTCGAAAGCGGTGTCACTGATCTACTGTAGTGCGAGGCCCTCGACACTCAATTGTAGCAGCCTGAATACCACCGATGCCTGAAGCTAAGAACCGGCCAAGGAAGGCTTACACCATTGGTAGGGTTCCACTTTAGAAGGCTATAGCCTAGACTTATGCTGGTGTGGTAGCTACTCCACACCTGGCTGCTGGGGGTAAGAATCTATCCTCACAGCCCGACCGGTGGGGACTCGTACGTTGGTCCACTCTCAGCCTCTAGATGAAGACAACCTAATAAGTTCTATCTAAGATTACCCAACCCTGATTCCTAACAATCAAACATGCTCAACAATATATAACCCTAGCATGGTACTACGAGCTTATACAGAAATCACATCGCATGCTGGAAGAACAAACCTAGCATGGCACTAACATGAGAAACAGGAACAATCATGCTAGCAGAAAATAGAACAACATACATTCCTATCCACTATCATGCTCGTAAACAGTAAACATGCAACAAGAACACAATCAATGAATATTTTGCAGGGCCCACACAACCCTGGTAAAAAATCTTTACCCGGAAAACAAGCAGAAAATATAAACAGATAACAGTGCTCCTTGAGCTGCAGAACCAACACGAACCTAGCAAATAATGATAACAAGTACAAATAATTAATATCAAAGCAGCTCACAAACTAGGCAACCATTTTACAAGGCTCGGAACAAGGGATTACCCAAAACCGAGAAGGACAGGCTCAACAGCACGGCCTCTGTGAAGGTGAAGGCGAAGGGCTACGTCTTGCGGGGGCGAGACCCGTGGCAGCAAGGTTGTGCGGCACGGGCAGCGTGTGCGGGCGAAGATGAGCCACAAACCTCGGCAAGGTGAAACGTTGCTTGCGACTGGACGAAGGCTTGTGAGGTTCGGTGAAGCGAACAAGGAACCGTGAGTCAGTGTGGACGAACGTCTAGCTTAGGTGAAGGGCTCGCTAGAGTGAAATCCAAAACGAACGTAGCACGATGAAACAGCTACGGCAAGGAAAACCAAAGGAAAACAAGAAGGGCTCGGCACAATGTACCTAAGGGGAACAGGCTGCTAGCGTTGACGCTGCGACTGGGGGCGAGCGGCACAGCGAACGGACTGGGCGAATGGATCTGCGGGGCTGGGCCATCGCGGAGCTGCAATCGCTGATGCGTGCAGGCAGGGCAAAGCTTCGAGTGCGCATGGGCGAGGATGAGATCGCAAACATGATGCGATCTCTGGCTGCGCATGTGCGATGAAGCTTGACGGGGCTGGCGTTCGCGAGGGGTTGCTTGTGGTGGCTTCTCGGACCAGTGAAGGGCGAGGGCTGCTAGGGTTGGGCGAACTTGGTCTCGGTGAAGGGTGGAGAAGTAGAGAGAGATCTCTCGGCAAAAGACTAAGCAGAAGAAAGGAAGAAATGAGGACGTCGTCCTTATATAGGGTCCTCTTCACCACGTGTCGAAATCTCCTAAAACTAACCAGCTTTTGAGTCCTAGCGAAGACAACTTTAAACAACTATTTTTCTCTTTATTCTCTTTTAACCAAAAGGACCTCCAACCTTTCCAAAGTACAACACTAGCTCTGGAAACCTAAAATCGTAAAAGTAACCTAAACTCAACAAATAACAGACACAGCCATGAAACCCTAGATAATTATGAAACTACTCTTGAAGGCAGAATTATCAAAATGCCCCTAACGGCTCAAATTTCCCTAACGGCCCAACTGAACAACCAAATCAACAATCGAACATACCTAGGGAACCAAAATGGAAAACTGGGCCATTACAATACTCATTCCTTTTATGACTTTCGCCCTCGAAAGTCCCTAAGACTAAAATAACTCCGAGTAAAGAGTCTTCATCAATCTCTAACTTCCAAGTAGCTTCCTCTGTCTTTTGATTCCTCCACTAAACTTTAACCAAGTTAAACTCTCGGTTAGGCAAGGTCTTGCAATCCTGGGCTAAAATCTGCACTGGCTTCTCCTCGAAGCTCAAAACCTCATTCAGCTCTAACAGCTCAAAGTCCATAACTTGAGAAGGATCTGCCACATACTGACGAAACATCGACACATGGAAAAACGTTATGCACTGCTGCCAATGACGGGGCAAAGCCAAACGATAAGCTACTAAACCGATCTGTTTAAGGATCACAAAGGGTCCTATAAACCCGGGGACTCAACTTTCCTGCTTACCAAACCTTAAGACTCCACGCAACGGCGCTACTTTTGATAATACTTGCTGGCAAACCTCAAACTCCAAATCTCTACGCCGAACATCGCCATAACCTTTCTGCCTACTCTTCGCTGTCAACATATGAGCCCCGATCTTCTGCACTGTGTCGCTAGTCATCTGTAACAGCTCGGTCCCCAAAACCTGTCTGTCACCAACCTTTTCCTAGAACACTAGACGCCTACAATGCTTACCATACAAAGCCTCAACGGAGTCGACAGATAACTGTTATTGTAGGCAAACTCCAACAAATACAGGCACTGGTCCTAACTGCCTGGGAAGTCTAAAACACAGGCTTGTAACATATCCTGGAGAATCTAGTTCGCCCTCTTTGTCTGACCATCTATCTGAGGGTGAAAAGCAATACTGAAGCTGCACTCGGTTCCCAAACCCTTTTAGAGCGCTCTCCAGAAGCGAGAAGTGAACCGAGAGTCACGATCTGAAACAATCCCCACAGGCACCCCATGGTACCGAACGATTTGATCTAAGAACAGTTGTACTCGCTGCTCCACGGTATAGCTAACTCTATAGGGGATGAAGTGTGCACTCTTAGTCAGCCTATCCACCACAACCCAGATCTGAGTAAACCCTCTCGGCGTCCTCGATAACCAAGAGATAAAGTCCATAAAAAATTCTTCCAACTTCCACTAGGGCACACTCAACGGCTACAACAAACCTGCTAGTTTCTATCTGGGAGCCTTCACTTACTAGCAAGTGAGACACCGGCTAACAAATTCTACAAAAACTCTTTTCATACCCATCCACCAGAACATTTGCTTGAGAACCTGATACATCTTGGTACCTCCTAGGTGCCAGGTACACGGGGAGCTATGTGCCTCTACAAGTAACTCGGCTCGCAGCCCGACGTTAGCTAGAACACACAACCGACCTCTAACCTCAAACCTCCGTCTGGTGCTAAAACGAAGTCGAAATCTCCATCCTTCTGAAATCTCTCAAATCAACCTTTTCATCTTGGGATCACTCAACAGACCATTAATGATCCCCTACTTAAACGACGGTTGAACTGTCAATTGGGCTACTCTGGCGGTAACCTCTCCCAACAACACTACAATACCAGCTCGCTCGAACTCTTTCCACACATGAACTTGAGATCTCAACAAAGCTGCCGAGTACGACGTCTTTCTACTCAGCGCATCAGCCACAACGTTGGCCTTTCCTGGGTGGTACAATATCTCCCAGTCGTAGTCCTTAACTAACTCAAGCCACCTCCTTTGTCTCATGTTTAACTTCTCCTGAGTGAAGGAGTGCTTAAGGTTCTAGCTGAATCCTCACACCACACAGGTGGTGCCTCTAAAATTCTAAAAGAAAAAGTAACCGCCGACAACTCCGCAACAAGAGTCGGGTAACTTTTTGTCAAAAAGCTTCAGCTAACGTGAAGCATACACCACACCTTACAATGTTGCATCAAAACACAACCCAAACTAGCTTGGAAACATCCCTATACACTACTCAACCATTGGTTCCCTTTGGAACTACCGAACTGGCTTACGTCAAACTGTGCTGCAATGCAGCAAGGCCCTATTCCAAAAGACTTCCTCCTTTTAAAGCTTAACATACCGCGAAACAATAAGCATTAAGCAAGAAACATCCTGATCGAGCATTAGTAAGCTGCCAAAACACAATCTTTAAAACAATGAACCACTAGGGTCAGGCATAACACAACTAGCAAGGCTTCCTCACAAGTCAAGACTTGGAACCGACACGCCTTGCACAACAATGAACCTTGATTGTAACAAGAGGATGTCCAAAGCCTCAAAAGGTCAATCAACCTTCAGGAAGACAACAAAAGCTCTTGAACTAACCATCCATTACCTGTTGGTAGAAAAACAAACACTCGAGCTTAACAGTCACAAACTCCAACTCTTTCTAGGACAAAAGTTTCTGTCTACTCACAACCGAATTGCAGCTCTTAACCAAGAGGAACATACCAAGGACAGAAAACACTATCATCTCTTAATGGTCGCATCTAAGAAAAAGTGATAAACAATCACTGAGTTGAGAAGACAATCTCCACTTGAAACCACAATCATTTAAAGCAACACCTTAAATACAACTAAGCTCAACCTTAAGTTGCACCTCCAGGCTAACTCGAAGATTACCGCAAAACTAACCCTGGCTTGCCAACTGCTAGCAAAGCTCCAACTGAGCAATTGAAAACTCACTGTCTAGGCCTGACTGAGTTTTGGCATGGATCTCCACGAGCTTAGGGTCCTTCCGATAACCCTCAGACACACAATGCCGTAAAGACGTCTAACAGCCAACTGACTAAACAAGAATAAACCTTCTTCAGCAACACAACTACACTGACGAGCTCTAACTTTCTAGATACAGGGGCAAGAGACCAAACACGCTACAAAATGTGTTGTCCTCTTACTCAAAGCATCAGCCACCTCGTAGCTTTACTCCGGGTAAAGATCTTTACAACACCCTTAACAACACCAGTTGACAACTGTGTGGTTTCTAGTCAACCACAACTTTCTCGGCCCCATTTGGGCTCTAACGAAACAACAACAAGGGTCCTTACCAACCAAGGTCAGGTTCCAACGAACAACCCTTGTTTGACGACAAGCAATCTAACAACGAGCAGAATACATCCGCAGTCTCAAACTAAGGACACTTTTCAGGATAGTATCCTCGAACTGAAAGCCCAACCTCTCCGAAAACTGAGCACAATCTTGCTCCAAACAAATCAACTCTAACGTAGTTTCCAATAACAACCCACATTAAGAGCAAGCTACTCACAGGTACACATGTGAGTACAAAAATTAATCACTGCAGAAGACCAAAGTCTAGTCGACTCTCATAGAGATGCCACCAACTGACTCCCAACAGAGTCACAACCAATGACTGAACACCAAGGGTTTAAATCTTCACGCTCTATCTCCAACCTCATACCTACCTCTCGGGTAAACTTAGGGAATGATACTCTTGGTCATTCCTCACACATCTTTCCCTTTCGTGGCCATCTGACAACCATCAACACGGATCACTTGTGCTACATGAACAAGTATTCCAACTGGCACGTTCGGTGCAACATCTGGAGAAACATGCTGAACATCTAAGGAGGTCATAAGAATCAACTACACAATAGTGCGAACTGGGCCTAAACCTGCACCTAAGCTTGGTGCTAAACGAGCATTCTCCAGCCAAGTCATGAAGTGCTGCTAGTTCTTACTCAGCATGCATGGATGTAAAAGCATTTAAGACAACTTATGAAAATAAAAACTCATTGAAATTAAAATCTTCCAAACATAAGCTTGTTAAAAAAAAAAAGTTCCTGGCCAGTAATTTTTATTCAAACAACCATAAATAGTTTTATACCAAGGTTGTGCGGCACGAGCAGCATGTCCGAGCGAAGACGAGCGATAAACCTTGGCAGGGCAAAACGATGTGTGCGACTGGGTGAAGGCTTGCGAGGCTCGGCGAAGCGAACAAGGAACTACGAGTCAGCGTGGACGAATGTCTCTCTGAGGTGAAAGCCTCGCTAGAGCGAAATCCAAAATGAACGCAACACGGGGAAACGGCTAGGCCAAGCGAACGGCATGGTCTCAGCTACGAATAGAACCAGGGTCTCGACATCAGGCCACAAAAAACCAATGGAGAACCAGAAGGGCTCGGTGAAACGTACTCGAAGCGAATGGACTACTCGCGTTGACGGTACGACTGGGGGCGAATGGCACAGCGAACGGACTGGGCGAACGAATCCATGGGGCTGGGCGATTGCGAAGCTGAGATCACTGATGCGTGCAGGCAGGGCAAAGCTTCGGGTGCGCATGGTCGCGAACGAGATCGCGGGTAGGATGCGATTGCTGGCTAGGCGTGTTATGAAGCTCGACAGGGCTGGCATTCGTGAGGGGCTACTTCCTGTGGCTACTCGAACTGGCAAAGGGCGAGGGCGGCTAGGGTTGGGCGAAGTTGGTCTCTGCGAAGGGTAGAGAAGCAAAGGAAGAGCTCTCGGTAAAAGAATAAGAAGAAGAAAGGAAGAAATGAGGAAGTCGTCCTTATATAAGGACCTCTTCGCCATGTGTTGAAATCTCCCAAAACTAACCAGCCTTCGAGTCCTGGCGAAGGTAACTTTAAACAACTATTTTTCTCTTTATTCTCTTTTAACCAAAAGGACCTCCAACCTTTCCAAAGTACAACACTAGCCCTGGAAACCTGAAATCGTAAAACTAACCCAAACTCAGCAAATAATAGAAACCCTGGATAATTACGAAACTACCCCCGAAGGCAAAATTACTAAAATGCCCCTAATGGTTCAAACTGCCCTAACAGCCTAACCGAACAACCGAATCAACAATCGAACATACTTGGGGAACTGGAATAGAAAATTGGGCCATTACAGATATTAACTTTAGGATTTATTGTGATTAGGTTGATTTCATAATTCGACCAAGGGTTTGAGGTACGTGTTTTGAGAAGTTCGTTATCGTCAAATGTAAGGATTCTTTACCTTGGGTTGTGTGGACCTTGGGAATGAATTTAATGATATCTAGATTACTTATTCTATTATTGTCTTGTATATGGATCGCTTTTAGAGTGAAACGTTATATGTAACAGCCGGATTTTCATCACAGTTCTCTAGGTATGGCTTCTGTCCGTTCGGTTAGTTCGTTGGGCTGTTATTATGGTTTTAGCCTTAAGGGGTAAATTGGTAATCCACCCCTAAGGACCTGTTTGATGATTTGATAAGTTCAGGGCTTTTTTTGTAATTTCGGGTCAAGGAAGGTTAGTTTAGTGATTTTCGAATAAAGGTCATGTGGCTGACAATTCTCAAGAATTGAGAGTTAAAGTAGCTTAAATTAAGATATTTATAGAAGATAAATGCTGAAATTAATTGATTAAGTAACTCTATGTTAATTCGAGAGAGTTAAGATAGAGCGAACTTGCATGTATGACATTAGGATGGTTAATCTTGCTTACTAATTAAAGAAATCTTAGAGATAAGGTTAGCCTGATGCTAATTTCGTAGAATAGTTGTTTGGATTCGAGAGAATCAAACTAGGTGCTCGAGAGAGCGGAATGCCAGTGTTCAAGAGAAGCAAAGGGATCTCTATTAGTGTTCGCCATTGCTAGTTACTTCGTTTAAGCAAACCCCTGAAAACTTTAACCCTCCCGATACTTCATCTTATATATTAAACTTGTTTACTCGTTTATTTGCTTATTCAATCTCAACCAACACTTTTGTTTTTACCAAAAAAATTGTTACTTTGACTCTTGCATGAAAACGAACTTCAAACAAGACCAAAAATTCCTGTGGAGAATGACTGATATGGATGAGAATGTGACCCAACATTTTACCTTCAAGCTACTTAGAAGGGATCTTCATTTACTTGTGGATGGTT
>JBBMKA010006391.1:0-10323 GCA_037833695.1 Sechiopsis laciniata | reverse complement strand
TATATCTAGAATATCTACCTTAGAAAATATAGAGAATATCTTGATATTTAAATACAATAAATCTAGTAAATCTAAACATTAGATCTAGGAATTATATTGATAATTCCTAACACTCCCCTCAAGTTGGAGCATGTTAGTTGCAAATGCCTAACTTATCTAGTAAAAATTTAAACTGTTGCTTTCCAAGTGTTTGTTGGTTTTTTTACCATCTCAAATTAATTAATTTTAATTAATGAATGAATTAATGTTTTGATGATAACAAATTTAAAGTTTTGAAGTATCCATTATGTAGAGTTTGAAATAACAATTCATACACATTTTCAATTACTCAAATTGAAGTTGAAACAAAAAAGTTACGGGTTGAACGAGTTTAAATGGTAAATTTCCAACGTGATGATGAAACAAAAATTAGCCAATCCAAGAGTGACATGTAGAGCCTTAGATATTTGGCACGAGACTTTTTGTGTTTTAAAAAGTTAAGGTAAAAGGAAAGTAAAAAAGGAAAGGTAAATAAAAATATGCATTATTATATTATTATTTAAAGATGTGTCTAACGGTAACTTTCTCAAAAAGGAAAGAAAGTTATATGTTGTTATATTACTTTTATATATTTGTCTAAATGCAACTTTTTTAATATTATAATATTATTATACATTGTCTGTAACGATAACTTTGAATATTATAATATTATTATAGATTGTGTCTAACAGTAACTTTGATTATTTAATATTATTATACATTGTGTTTAACGGTAACTTTGCATTTTTGTTTCTATTTAAGCTTCTCCAAATGAAGACACCAAGTTTTATATTTCTCAATCATCCAAAATAAAGAAGTTTCCATTGTTGCTCTCTCAAAGCTTTCAATTTCTTTGCTTTCATCTTATTATTGAGAGAGAAATTATTGTATTGTGAAGATTGGACTTGTAAGAGTTAAATTTGTAAATTCACTCTTTGAAAGAGGTTGTTCATCTTGATCTTTAATTTTCAAATCATCGTAAAGGTTTCTCTTGATCCCAAAAAAGAAAGGTTGTAACAGTTTGATCTTGAGCCGTGGAAAAGATCGAGTTTGTTCTTTCTCCCGCAAAAGGAACGTTGTAACGGTTTGACTCTAAGCCATGGAAAGAGTCTTTATTGTTTTAGTGAAATACCCAAGAGGAGCTTGGGGAGTGGAGTAGGTGTGCCGAACCACTATAAATTCATGGTGTCAATTTCTCTATCCTTAACTTTTTTTATTTCTTTAATTAATTTATTGTTATGTTATATTAATTGTTCTTATATGTTTATTTTGGTTGGTATAATTTTATCTTGACATATTCTTTACCAATCTTAATATTATAATTACATAGGGTGCTTGAAATGGGTCTTTGATAATCTCTTATTTAATTTGCATGGTATTCTTGATTAAATTGATTGTTTAGTAAAAAGTAAATTCATTTGTTTAAATGGACCCACATTAGGAAAAAGTTTCATAAAGTTTTTAAGAAATCCTATTCACCTTGTTGTCATACCGATCTAACAATTGCTATTAGAGCGGTTGCTCTTTGGATAAAAATATTTTTCAAATATTATTTTGATACTTCAAGTATTTATTTAATATTTTGAAAATTATTTTAGAAGCTTAGTTGCTAAGAGCTATGACAACTTTAGACTTTTTTTTAATGTTCTTCTAATGGTAGACCTCTTTCTTTGATGGTTTAAATTATAATGTTTGGAGAAATAGAATAAAGAATTTTATGGTTGGTATGGATTTAAATATTTTATATGCTTGTGAGCATTATTTGTCTAAATTGGAATTGAATATTGAGTTGCTCACTTTTAATGCAAAAACTTTGAATATTATATATTTTCCATTAGATATAAAATATTTGATAAAATTTCACACTTTGAATATGCATATGATGTTTGGAATCTTCTTGAAAATATGTATAGCGTAAAAAATTTCTTTTACTAATGATTTATTTTATGTCACTAGTAGAAAATAGTGAAAAGATGGCGGGCGCTGACCACCATCTTTAAAACACGGCGACGGCCGCAGGCCTGCCATCCCTTCCCTTGTCATCGAAGGGAAACGATAACAGACGTCTATGGTGACAGGCACTGCTCGTCGCCAATTTCAATTGGTGAAGCGATCAGCTGCCCCGTCATCCATATAATTTGATGACGCGACATTAATGACAGGCAGCCTGCCACCTTTATTAACATATATTGGAATGTTGTGAAGAAACAATGACGGGCTGCCAGTCACCCATTAACTGTGATGACGGGCTAACCCGTCATCAATTTTTTTCGGTGACGGGTGTTGGCCCATTATTGAAAACCATGTTTTTAAAAAAATAGTCTCCCAGACTTGCGCTGTAAAATAATATATTGTGCTGTTTTATGTGGTATGTGGTCCCGACAGACAGTATACTGGGTCTGCCACACATCTTTTAGATTAAAAAACTACCCACACATCATTTAAGAAACTCTCAAATTATTGGGTCTGTCATCTTTGTGCCCGACATTAATTGCCACTACACTTTAATAAGAAAAAGGGATTGTCATGATTTATGCACATGATCCAACACATGTACAAATGCATGCCTAGCTTGAAATGTACACTCAAACCACCACAATTCTTTTATATACCCCTTTAGCATTTAACAAAGTCTTAAGAATCCTAATTATATATAAAAACTACTGAAGAAAAATTCGGCAGCATAACAGCGCAATATTAAGAATCCCAAAAACTTTCACATGTCTAATAAAGGCAATTAACAATATTATTATATCAAAGGGACATTGTCCCGCCGAAACTTCACATATAGACATACATGTCTAGCTACAAAATGTGTGTACAAAAAACAAAAAGTTTCATATACAATATAAAAAGTACTACTGTCGTATTTTTAAATGGCCAGCTACAAAATCTGCCCATTCTACTCGTATCTCATCAATCTCCTCTTGAGTGAATGGCGTCGTGCTCATGTCGAACTACATACAAACATTAAGAAATAATTAAAAACATCATATTAACAAAGGTTGGAATATATAAATTACCAATGAATGCGTATATAAATCAAACTTACCAGTTTAGGAATGGGAGTGGTAAGGTTTGATAATACCTTTTGGATGTATAGTTAGACAAAAAATCCACACGTTATTGATCTAAATTGATGATGGTATTAGTGAAACAAAGGCTCATAGTAATTAGAACAAGGATTCAACCATGATAATGAATAAAGACATTGAAAAATATTATTTGATTCAACTGTACCTTTACTATTTTCCAATTCAATGTAACGCATTTTGAACCGTGATAAGTATGCCAAATTCGGAAGGCACTATATAATAAATTTGACACATATTATGAGGATTAAAGAGGAAATTCAAATTATAAAAAAGAATGATTATTTAGAAACTTACGTATTTACGATCCTCCGTAAATTATCATTGATGTTAGCATTGCATAGAGAGTTAAAGATATACACCTTATTTTTCGCTGGACTTAAGACAACTAAAATCCAGTGGCTCCTATACAATGTAACGAACATCTTAATTAGTGTTATATAGACATAATTCTTATGTTTAAAAAATGAAAAATTATAAACACATACCCGGTGTTGAATGGAAAGTATAGTATTTGCTTGAGATTTGTCATCGACTTTAAACTATTAACTATTGTTTTAACATGAGGTTCTATTTTTGTATGATTTGATGTGAAGCCAAACTTTTCACTATCTACTACTAAATAGTTCTTCAGCACGGTTGGATCGTAGGTAGACCATATGAACCTGTACATCGAGAACTAGGAATTGTTAGGGTACCTGAGTATGTGATTATAATAAGTGCAAATGAAATTGTGTTACTTACGCGTTGTATACGAGTATCTCTGGGTAGCCTATTATATCTTGCTCGCAATAATTTGATAATCTCCTCTCAAGCAAGTACAGCGAAATCGCTTCCAATCATGTTTTGAGGAACTGATATCATAAGTAAATCGTCGTGTAGCATAACTTCCTTAGCATGAGAATAAAGAAATTTGATCTTCGTAGGAAGAGTCATGCTTGATTGAGTTGATTGAAATATATATACTATTGAGTACAACCCTAAAAATTAAACTTACTCCTCCTAAATCAGAGGCATCAGGATGATCACTTGGTTCTTCAATGATGTTGGCCACAGGGCGATCACCTTCTTCCCTCAACACATGCTCTAATTCCCTCACCATAGGTTCTTCCCTAATCACTGGTTCTCCATGCATCGAACCTGAGGCATGAGTACTGCCTACACATGGTGAGTCGACGTCTAATCGTACTTGTGAGCAACCAACTTACGTTTGTGGTTGGTTGCCCATCCCAGACTAGAGGATCCATCTTGAAGAAAAATGGATGGAGGTAGTGATGGTTTGTGATTCCGATGCTAATATAATATTTCGTAATTAATTCAAAGTCAATTTAAGCTAAGTGTAACTCAGAATCGCTTACACTCAAGTATACGAGCTCAGGAATTGCAGTAAGTAATAAGTATATAGATTTATCGATCCCATAGAGAATTTAAAGTGCAATAATATAGATTAAGGGTCAGAAATGTAAATAACATGAATGGGTTTAAGATAGTTGATGTTAGTGAAGTATCAATTGAATAAAATGCTAATGCTGACACTAATGCTGACGCTAAACTGATGCTGATGCTGACACTAATGCTAATGCTAAAATAAGTTGTTTAAGTTAATTAGAAATCTCGAGAGAACATGTATGTGTTGTGTGGTAACAAAGAAATCATGCTACCCAACCGCATAAATGCTTCTGCAATCATGGATGTAGAACTCAGCTTCCGCTGTAGTTCCACATGAATAGGCTTAGGGTTTTGCACGCGCTAGCGGTGTTAAACCTTAACTCCCATTGAGTGGTACGAAGAGTCTTCACACAATACTAATGTAACCTGTTGGGTCTTCCGTCAGGTTCCTTTTCCGAGTAAGCTGGAGGCTAGCATATGTGGGTAGCTAGTCGTCACATACTTAATTTAATTACGACATTATAAATTCAATCACCCACAATTATGCTATTTCTAAATTCCAATTAAATATGCTTATAAAGTTTATATGAATGGCGACTACATGAAGGATCATAGTAAAGATTAATTCAAAGTAAGTTAAGTTGTCATACTAGACTAAACTTCAAGTCCCCTTCCGGAATACTTAACTGCAACCTGCCGGTACAAGGCCCGGAGATTTACTTTTAAACACAAGTCTTTCTTATGCAGCTAGTGAGATGGTTATTCTTAACTCCCTTCTAAAAAGTACTTAAGCCTAAGCATTACCTAGTGATTACAGTGAGATTAAGCCCTAAGCATCTTCTTTTCCAAGATCAATGCTAAGCACTCCCGAGTGGAAGGTCAATCGACTTGAGATAGTTAAAATAACCGTCGTTCTTACTCGTTTTCCCCATTTACTTGATCTTAAAATTAATAGCCATATTATTTAGCTTCCATACTTACTTAAACTATAATCACGCATAAAAAGTTACAGGAGATGAATTCTGGAACAAAGAACTTGTAGATTAATGTTTAAGAAAGCAAACACTGACTAAAATACTTAAAACAGAGTATGATATGCAAATGAAATGACAACTACAGTATCTATCTATAGAGCAATAGAGTCCATCGCCATCGTTGCCAATGGCGTTTTATCTATAACACCACGTGGTACTCAATTCTTCAAGGTCTACAGATGAACAGAGGCACCCGGGATCTCCAATGAGACATCGGCGTCTTGAACGATCATCAATCGGTAGCTTCCCCTCTGAATTGGCACACCTACTTATTCGATTTGACTTCTATTTATAATCGTCCAAGGTTTTTTGTCGACCACGTCTAATCTTTAATGTCGTTCTTCTGGAATATTCTCTTTCCGATTGTTTTCGTCTTGGTTCCCTTTATTATGTGATTTGATTGCCAATTATCTCCTTTCTTTTCTGTTCTGATGACTTATTCGTTCCTTCCTTGCAACGATCTCTTGCAAACATAAGACACGTCAGCAGATTTATGTTTAATTGCTAGTTTTCGCGCTTATACGCGCGTTTTGCATCTTAAAGATCGTATTTAGCAAAGATTTCGTCATGCAATGCTGTTAGCATACATGTCCAGATAAAGCGATTGTTTGTGCTAATTCCTTCTATGCTGGTCACTTACTTGCCCCTTTTTCGTAAAAGTGCGATTTTAGAGACTCAAATAGTGCTATTATTTAGCTCTATCAGGTAGAAACTGACCTAACCCCCTAACACGCCCTTGATGTTCAGGTGTTCCCAATGCCTTGGTCAAAATATTTTGACCGACATGCTGGGTTTGATATTCATTATGTAGCAAAATATTCTTGATTAACACACAATTATATTAAATTAAAGTAATAACAGAAATATACCAATAACTTACAATTTGGTTGGCCACTATTTGAGTTTCTGGCTTAACGACCACATTATCTAGTTCCTTCCGAGCTTCTACCCATAGTACTGAACGGGCTGAGGGATTTGATTTAATGTCTATAGCCCGTTCATGGCTAAGTCGACATATCCCTTTTAGGACATACGATGATTATACTTAAGTAGAGCCCTATTCTCTTTGTTTTTTCTAATCTTTTCCTGTATAAATATATATAATTGGTTAGGTATGATATTAAGATTCTAAAACATTTAAAAAGTAATATGATTTTTTAGAAAAGTAGTTACTTTCCATTCTTCTGATAATCTAACTTTGACAAAATAATTCCATTGGTCTTGAGTGATGAACTTATAGACAGTAGGGGGATTGAACAACAACTCAGGGTGGTCATTTTCAAACGGCTTGATGAACTTTTTATTTAGATTGTATCTAAATGTCTTAAATGCCTTTGTCATAGACATCATAATGTTCAGTTTTGATAAAAGATCCACCTGAAATGACATCTACTTACAAGGAATACATATTAGATTAGTTAGTATGTCATATATGTAAAAATTTAGATATAGTAATTGAAGTAATTACCATGATACGATCAAATACTAGCTCATTTAGCTGGTTTGGGACATCTTCCCACTCATCGTATGTGATAGGTGTATGAGTTCTAACACATACACCAATATAGCTTCAAAATTTCTTCAAAGCTCCATCGATGTGCTGACTAGAGGAATTATATTGCAGAACACGGCATTCTCCCTCCATCCTATCTTGTGCAAGCTTGTGTAATACTGTGATCTGTCTAGTCGTACGACTTCTACTAGTAGATTTAAATCTCCTCCGAGAAATCTCATCATCATGCTTGCTACCTGATGATGTAGACATAATGTAATCTGCACAAGGAAAAATATGTGTTAGAAACAAAAGATGTTGAAAGAGTATACAAAGTTAAATGATTACAACGAAATATCTACAATAATAACACACACACCAACCTATTTATTAATCCATATACCCTTACAATCACTTCTAATATAGGTTCTTGAGTCAACATCAACAATATTAGGCAACGTTTCTATGACCCTGTACCCACAATCTTGACCAATAACCAATTCATCATCAACATGTTCTTCAACTATTCTTTGAGATGAAGTTAAAACCACCGACCAATGAGGATCAAATGGATCTTTTACGTAGAACACTTATTTGGCTTGTGTGGCTAGGGTAAACGAGTCAGATTTATGTCCAGCCCGATTAAGGTCTACGGTTGTAAATCTAATGTCGTCTACTTTAATTTCATCATTACTATCCACCCAATCATATTTGAATAGTACAACTGTAAAACTATGATAATCAAGCTCCCAGATTTCTTGAAGTACGCCATAAAAAGTCATGCCTAACATGATCGGATTTTCGTCTTTCGCACTCGAAACTTACAAAGTTTGACATGTTAACATAACTCCACTGTTCTGCACACTTCTAAAATCATCACGTTCCTTTGTGTGATATTGAATACCATTAACCATATAACTATTGTAAGTGGTAACTTCTAAACGAGGTCCATGAGATATCCATCTTAATGTAAATGATATAGGATTGTTTCGAACCCCTAAAGCTAGCCCAACCCGATCACGCAACCAGCTGCTAAATGTGCGATTATGTTCATCCTGAAGCTACTTTTTATTTCTAAACTTAGTAGGATTCAATTTAGTCAACATTTACATGTGTTGAGCAACATATTGAAGCACATCATTGACATTATGAAGTACGTACAAATGAGCTTCATCAATCATAGATTTAGTTGGTGTTTTATAGTTGGGAGTAGATAATGGTCAATCGATCTTTGAATCTTTAATTTTGTTAGATGATCTCAACCCTACTGATTCAACTCCTAGTAAAAATTCAGAACAAAACTCTATCGGCTCTTCTAATATGTAATTTTCTCCAATGCATCCCTCCGGTCTGTAGCATGCCATGTCAATAATCTTGCAGTTTCATTACTTCGAAACATCTGTTCAAATCTTGGAATAGGAGAAAAATACCACATGACTTTTACTAGAATATTTTTCACTCCTTCTTTCATATTCTTCCAAGCCTTCCATCTTGACGTTTTACAGGTAGGACACAATGCACGTATGGATCTTCTCATAATTCATTCCTAAAGTACCTAAAACCCTTTTCGCATAATAGTTGGATATCAAAATTTCATTAGGACTAGGCAATGGACGCTCAGTAATTCTAACAACTTTGTGAAACTTTTATCGCTCCATCCAAACTTTGCTTTCAAATTATAAAGCTTAATCAATGCCGATATCTTGGTAAAATTTTTACAATTTGAGTATAATGGTTTTTTAGCATTCTCTAGTGTTTCTTCGAATATTGGGGATTTGTCGTTAAAATAATCATGTGCAGCCTCAAACATTTCTATAGGTTCATCCACATCCTCATCTATAACTTTTATTGGAACACATTCGAAAATTCTTTCCCCTGAAATTGATTCTTTTCCATGCCAAATCCATGTCTTATAACTTTGATCGATACATTGATAAATGAATGATCTCTTATTATATTCACATCTTGGTACTTGGCATTCACACATTTCAAGCATGGATAACAAACCAAATTTGACCCTTTCGAATATCGTATTACATTGTCTATAAATATCTCAACTCCTAAATCGTATTCGGGTGACATTCGATCCTTAATCATCTACGACTTATCCATAGCTATTTTACTAGTACTCATCTAAAGGAACTACCTACACAAATATATAAAAATAGAAATTTAAGCTTTTAAGCATTTTCTAACTATTCCAAAACAATAGAAACTAATATCAAATGAAAAAAAGCTTACTAAAACCATACCAAATGGAGTTAAACACACAAAAATCTTTACCAATGGATAAAACCCACAAAGAAATTAACAAAAAATGAACAGCATTACAAAAATACTATACCAAATGAACAAAATCCACAAAGAAATTACCATTGAACAACATACATAAAAACCATAACAAAAGTAAATAACATCCATAATGAAATGACAAAAAATGAACGAAAAATAGGGTTAAAGCTCGAAATGTCTCACGTTGAATGGAAAGAAGAGGCCTACAGAAAAGAGTACGATGGTCGGAGAAAATGCATTCGAAATGGATGGAGGATGGTGGTCAGAGCACGCTGGTCGGAGCTAAAGACTTCAAAACGGTGGTCGCAGGGAAAAGCACAGAAGCAAGGTATGGCTTGGGAAAAAAAAAGAAAAAATGGGGAGAAAAAAAGAACGTTAGAGGAAACGGTGGCAGGCATATTTGATGACAGACAGCCTGTCACCATTAAACATTGAAGACGGTTAGTTAACGGCGACGGGCTGCATGTCATCAAATATGCCCGCTACCGTTTAGTTTTTAAGACTCGCGTTTTCTGTGCCCGTCTTCGAATATTCACTATTTTTTGCCCGTCACCTTTCATCCGTGTTTTTTGAAAAAACTTTTCTATTCTGCCATCTATTATGATAATTGTTGTAGTGTGTGAAGGAGAATTACAATTCTCAAAATCAAGAAAATATTCAAAAAGTAGAAAATGAGAAATGTGAATATTCACTGTTGAAACTGCCTAAAATAATTAACTAACAATCTGATCGTTTTGCACACTCAGCACACAATGCTACAACATTCAACAGATTATACGCAAGCATACACAGTCAATTTCAGTCAAGTGATAAGATAAAGTCATTCTCCACAAGGACTGGTTTAATCTCTTGATAAAAGTTAAGTGAAAAGTCACGTCCAGAAAAGTCACGTCCAAAATGATTCGTATCATCCCCCCTTTCTTTAAAATGATTTGACCTCAAATCAAGATCTTCATTTCCTACATCAAAAGGAGTCAAGTCAGCCACATTAAAAGTAGAACTTACA
>JBBMKA010006390.1:0-10325 GCA_037833695.1 Sechiopsis laciniata | reverse complement strand
AGCATGTAGTCAAGAACTGAGTTCCGCTTTCTTTTACATTTATGTTTTGAATATGTTTTAATAATCTCTGGCCAGAGGCTCAACTCTTTTTTTTTTTTAATTTTTATGAAATGATTTGGTGAACTGTTTCTAAATGTACAAAACACGCAATTGTTTTATCGGGCTTTGTTTTTAAGTTTATACTTGAATGTATTTGAACCATGCATACTGAGTAAGAACCGAGTTTATGACTGTTTTAGAGTCAGGTTCTTACAGTTGGTATCAAAGCTGAGAGTCATAGATTCTGTAGACTGGCCTACTGAGTTAGGTCGTTTATCCCCATGATCATCAGCACTCTAACGGTCGTCAGTTATGTGAAAAGTTAATTGTTTAAGGGTTTTGTTTACAGTACTTGCATCTAGCATATATGTCTTAACCTATTGTTGGTAGTGTTGGTCCGAGCATGGACTGACTCATTGTTGTTTCGGTATAGATCGTGAGAGATACCGATTACACTCAGTGGAGCAGGAACGTCAGCTGCCACCAACAAAGGTGGTGATACCGAGCCAGATGTAGAGGAGACCCCGTCTAGAGCTGCTTCGACTGTTAGGCCACCTTTGACTCAAACGGTTGTCTTGCCAAGAGAGGAGTAGAGACTTTTTAAGTGCTGCTCTTGGAGCAGAGTTCGCGGTAGTCATGCGTGAGATGGTTACAGGTATGTTTGCTAAACAGAGAGCAGAGACTCGGACCATTTTGGTAAGCATAGCAGGCAGAGACCTGGGCACAGATGGCCCAGTTTGCCCAGCTGTTTCAGCAGGCACCACCTGGTGGTGCACTAGCCCCTCCAGTAGGGCAGAGAGTGCCTTCAGCTCTGCTAGCTCAGTAGGAGCCTATTGTTGAGCCAGAGATTCTTGAGGGTGCCGCCGAGGGTGGTAAATAGCTTAAGAATTTTGTTAAGTGGAAACCTAGGGAGTTTTATGCATCTGAAAACCCACTGGTAGCAGTTAAGTGGCTAGCACACCTAGAGTATATCTTTCGAGTTATGGGATGCTCGAATGTGCAGAGGCCGAGATGTGAAGCACACGTGTTGACGGAGATAGCCATATGATGGTGGCAGTCCACTGACGGGGCCAGACCTGAAGGGTCCCCACCATCCACTTGGGAGTTCTTGAGGAAGCCCAACAAGAGATGGTTGAGGCTTTTGCCAATCTGAAACAAGGAGATGATAGTATTGCTGGTTACGAGAAGAGGTTCTCAGAGCATAACTATTTTACCCCAGAACTAATTGCTACAGAGGAACTAAAAATCAAGAAGTTCATTCGAGGACTCGAGATGGAGGTTGCTCAGGATATTCTAGCACTCGCTCTAGAGACTTATACTAGGACTGTGGCTTTGGCCAAGATTTACAACAGAAAGTATCTGATTTTGAAAGCCCTGTTGTGGCAACTTAGAGTGTGGCAACTAGTTCAGGGCAAAAAAGGAAGTTTGAGCCTTCCAGGACTTCCGGGCAGAAAGGCTAGCAACAGTGCCATCAAGGCCAGTACCAGGGCACAAATCAGAAGCGTTATTAGGGTCGTCAGCAGGGCATAGTGAGGCAGCCACCTCAGTGCCGGACTTGTGGCAGAGCTCATTATGGTCTGTATGGAGCGTCTCCCAAAGCATGTTACAAGTGTGGAAATGAGGGGAATATTGATAGAGTGTGCCCGCAGGTTAGAACCGATGTTGGACAGGCTCAGCAGCAGGGCCGAGTGTTTGTCATGACTCGACAGGAGGCCGAGAAGACCGACACAGCCGTCATAGGTACCTTACTTGTCTTAGACCATTATGCATATGTACTGTTTAATTTGGGCTTGACCCATTCGTTAACACTGTTTGTTAATTGAGCTTGTTTGGAACTTGAACCTTTAGGGTTCAAGTTGTATGTTGCAACTCCTTCGGGAGTTAGTATGCTTGCTAGTGAGAAAGTTAGAGACAGTCGGATCCTGGTATTCGGGGAGCTGTTAGCAGCCACCCTCATAGTTCTGCCTATGAGTGGCTTTGATGTTATCCTTGGTATGGGGTGGTTAGCGGAGAACCACGCGTTGATTGATTTCTGCCAGAAAAAGTCGTGTTTAGGCTGCTCAAGAAGCAGAGTTTCAAGTTTCGCGGAGTCTAGAGCGGAGTGTGTCCGCCGTTGATTTCTACTTTGAAAGCCCGTCGTTTGTTAGCTCGAGGAGCTTGGAGTTATTTGGCAAAGTTGTCTGGGGAAGGTTTTCCTTCGTTGACTGTTGATCTGGTACTAGTGGTTCAGAAGTTTGCAGATATGTTTCCTGAGGAGTTACCAGGTTTTCCTCTGCCGAGAGGCGTGGACTTCACAATTGATCCCGAGCTGGGGACTCTCTCTATCTCGAAGGCGCCGTACCGTATGGCGCCAGCAGAACTGAAAGAGTTAAAGGTGCAGTTACAGGAGATGTTAGACAGAGGGTTCATCCGCCCTAGTGTGTCCCCGTGGGGAGCACCTGTTTTGTTTGTAAAGAAGAATGATGGTTCAATGCGCCTTTGCATAGATTATCGGGAATTGAACAAGGTTACAGTGAAGAACAAGTACCCGTTGCCTCGTATCGATAATTTGTTTGGTCAGCTCTAGGGAGCTTCTGTGGTCTCCAAGATAGATTTGAGGTCTAGTTATCATCAGTTGAGGATCAGGAATGCAGACATTCCCATGACGGTGTTCCGGTCGAGGTATGGTCATTACGAGTTTGTGGTTATGTCATTTAGGCTGACCAATGCTCCAGCAGCATTTATGAACATGATGGACAGGGTGTTCAAGGCATTCTTGGACAGCTTCGCCATTGTGTTCATAGAAGAAATTTTGATTTACTCTAAGACTAAGGAGGATCATGCTTCGCATCTGAGACAAGTGTTGACGTCATTGAGAGAGAATCAGTTGTATGCCAAATTCTCCAAGTGTGACTTCTTGTTAGAGAAAGTGACCTTCCTTGGTCACGTGGTTTTTAGAGATGGTATAGTAGTGGACCCCACTAAGATTGACTCTGTGAGTTCTTAGTCTAGGCCGACTACCTTCGCCGATATACGCAGCTTTCTAGGTTTGGCAGGCTATTATCGACGTTTCGTCAAGATCGGTTGACGAGAAAAGGTGTTAAGTTTGTTTGGGATACCAGTTGTGAAGAGATTTTTACTTTGTTGAAGCACGGTTTGACGTCTGCACCAGTGTTGTCACTTCCGGAGGGTACATGAGGTTTTGTAGTTTACAGCGATGCTTCGAAGTTTGGTTTGGGTTGCGTTTTGATGCAACATGGTAGAGTGATTGCGTATGCTTCTCATCAACTAAAGCCCTATAAGGAGAATTGTCAAACTCACGATATGGAGTTGGTAGCAGTTGTCTTTGCACTGAAGATTTGGAGGCATTACTTGTACGGTGAAAAGATTCAGATGTTCATGGACCACTAGAGCCTCAAGTACTTCTTCACTCAGAAGGAGTTAAACATGAGGCAGAGGAGATGGCTTGAGTTTGTAAAAGATTATGACTGCGAGATCTTGTACCATCTGAGTAAGGCCAATGTTGTGGCAGACGCCTTGAACAGAAATATGTCACATTCTGCAGCTTTGTTGAGTTCCCAGCTTCCATTGCAGAAAGAATTCGAGCGAGTTGGTATAACAGTGTTGATGGGAAAGGTTACTGCCAGGGTAGCCCAGTTAACTGACAGAGGATTATTGATGCCCAACTGAGTGATCCCGAGTTGAGTAGGTTGATGGCCAGAGTTCAGGAAGATGGAGATTTTTATTTTGTTGTGGCACCAGATGATGGTTTGAGATTTAAAGGACGCCTTTGTGTGCCAACAGACGCTGGACTGCGAGTTGAGTTGGTTACTGAGGCCCACAGTTCCCCATTTACTTGACACCCATGGGGTACCAAGATGTATCAGGATCTTAAGCAGACTTTCTAGTGGAGCAACATGAATAGAGAAATTGCAGAGTTTAGTGCCTCACTTGTCAGCAAGTGAAAGCTCCTAGACAGAAACCCATAGGTTTGTTGCAGCCCCTAAGCGTGCCTCAGTGGAAGTGGGAGGAGATCTCCATGGACTACATTTTTGGGTTACCGAGGACACCGAGAGGGTTTACTCAGATTTGGGTTGTTGTTGACCGGTTGACCAAGAGTGCACACTTCATCCCCGGTAGGATCACTTATACCGTAAAACAGTGGGCGCAATTGTTCTTAGAGCAGATCATTCGGTACCATGGGGTGCCAGCGAAGATTGTGTCTGATCGAGATTCTTGGATCACTTCTCGATTTTAGAGAGCATTTCAAAAAGGTTTGGGTACTAAGTGCAGTTTCAGTACCGAGTTTCATCCTCAGATAGATGGCCAGACAGAAAGGGTGAACCAGATTTTAGAGGATATGTTGCGAGCCTGTGTGTTAGATTTTTTGGGCAATTGGAACCAGTATCTGTATTTGATGGAGTTTGCCTACAATAACAATTACCAGATGAAGTTTAGATGGCCCCGTTTGAGGCTTTGTATGATAAGCGTTGCAGATCTCTAGTGTTCTAGGAAGAGGTTGGTGACAGACAGGTTTTGGGTCCTGAGTTGTTACAGATGACTAACGATGCAGTTCAAAAAATTAGGTCTCGTATGTTGACAGCATAGAGTAGACAGAAAAGCTATGCCGATGTTTGGCATAGAGACTTAGAGTTTGAGGTGGGTCAGCATGTGTTTCTGAAAGTAGCACCGATGCGTGGTGTTTTGAGGTTTGGTAAGCGTAAAAAGTTGAGACCCAAGTTTGTGGGCCCCTTTGAGATCCTTGAGCGGATTAGTCCGGTTGCTTACCGTTTGGCTCTACCCCCGTCCTTGGCAGCTATGTTCATAATGTTTTCCACGTGTCGATGTTACGTCAGTATGTGGCAGATCCTTATCACATTGTTGATTTTGAGCCATTAGAGCTGAATAAGGATTTGAGCTTTGAGGAGAAGCCTGCACGTATTTTAGCCCAGAAGTGCAAAATTTTGCATAATCGGGAGATTAGTTTGGTCGAGGTTCAGTGGAGGTGTCAAAAAGCAGAATAGGCAACTTGGGAGTTGGAAGATGAGATGAGGACTCACTACCCAGAATTATTTCAGTCTTAGGGACTTTTGGGGACGAAAGTCATAAAAGGAGGGGATATTGTAATGGCCCAGGTTTTCATCCCGGTCCCTAGGTATATTTTTTAATCGTTTCGGTTGTTCTGTTGGGCCGTTAGGGTAGTTCTAGTCTTCAAGGGTACTTTGGTCATTTATCTCTAGGGTTAGTTCGGTAATTTATTGGAGTTTTAGGGTCGTGCTTGCGTTTTGCTGAGACCAGGGTTGTTTTTATGTTTTGCAGGACATCGGAGTTAGTTTTGCAGTTTGGGAGGTTGAGGGCATTTTGGTGAAAATGGGAGTTTTGTTTTAATTAAAAGAAATTAAAGAATTTAGGGTTATTTAAAAAAAAAAAAAAAAAAAAAAGCCTTTGGGAGTTTGATCGATCAAATAACCGTAGCCAAATTCCTCTCTCCCAATCGATCATCTTCTCCATCTTCTCCATCTCCCTCTGGTCGCCGCACGTAAGCCCAACTGAGCCCACACCCGTACGCATCGCCAATCCACGCAGCTCGCCCGGAATTGCCAGCCCGAGACGATCGCCCTTGTCGCAGCCCCGTCCGCTCGCCCGTCGTAGCCCACGCACCAGCCCTGCCCTTGCCCTTTCGGTCGCAGCTCAACAGCGACGTCGAGCCTTGCACACACGCCAGACGCAGCCTCACGCCCTCACCCCTATGCACAGCAGCCGCAAGCCTCGCCTGCACTCAGCCTCGCCCGTGCCCGTACCGCTGCCCAGCCGCACAGCCTTGCTGTCGAGGCCTTGTCCTTTCAATTTTGGGGTAACTCCTGATCCCGAGCTGGTTTTGTTGGATAACTTAGTCGTTAGTGGTCTAGTTGTTTATTAATTATTATTATTAAATGTCTAAGGTGCATATTCTTGAGTGGTTGGTTCTGCAGCTCGAGGAGCAAATATCTGTTGTTGTTTATTTTCTGTTCTCAGGTAAGGATTCCTTGTCGGGGTCGTATGGACCCTGCGCTCGCCACTGATTGCATCTTGGTTGTTTGTTATTATTTTACTGAGCATGTTAGTGGATATGTTCTGATTGGTTGCTTGCCCTATTTACTGAACATGTTAGTGGTTAGGCTCTTGCAGGTTTAATGATGCATGATCATGTGCTAGTGGATAGGATTGTATGACTTGTTTGATAGGACCTGGCATGTAGATTATTGTACCCTGTATTGCACAATTCTGTTTGTAGTGGATGTTATGTATTTGTGACTATTCTTATTCTGAATGCTTGTTGTGCAATGTTGTTGATGGAACTTTGTTAGCTCTATGGGGCTTTCTTCGTAGCTAGATCCTGTTAGGTTGTCATCATCCAGAGGCTAAGAGTGGACCAACGTATGAGTCCCCACCGTTCGGGTTTGTGAGGGCGTCCTCACCTCCGGCAGCCGAACGTGGAGTAGCTACCACTCCTGCATAAGCCTAGTATGTGGCCTACTAGAGCAGTGTCCTTTCTTTGGTGAAAGCCTACCTTGGGACGACCTTTAGCTTCAGGCGTTGGTGTGATCAAGCTACCGTAGTATGGTGTTGAGGGCCTCCCGCCTGCTGTGGATCAGTGGACACTGTTCGAGTCTTAGGCATGCATACCTGGACTGGGATAGTTTGTGTAGGCCTACATTTATCTAGTTTGCAGCAGCATGCAGTGTGCGCATATGTGCATAGATGCCAGGAGGAGAGCTCCCTCGGGCTAGTGTATCAGTACACCCTTCCGTTCAGTTTAGAGCCAGACACTTGGGTACTTTCCCAAGTGTCTAGGATCAGCATAGTGAGCTGATCACCTTAGCCAAGAGTTAGAGACTCTCAAGATTCTGGAGTTATGTTGATAACTCATTCTGTGATCTGCAGTGGATCGCTTAGCCGAGAGTTAGAGGCTCTCGAGGTTTGAGATTATTGTTGCTGGACATGTCATGAGATTGTCTGCTTGTTTGTTTGGCTTGCTTGTATGCTAGGATACTAGATTATGTAACTTGCGTACTGTACCCCGGCTGGGGATTCTTATACTGAGTGTCTTTGTACTCACCCTTATTTCTATGGTTTTTCCACCAGGTAACTTGGGAAAGCACCGAGACGGCTAGAGGAGCAACTGATGGATCATGGGAGTCCGCTGTCTAGTCTTGCATTTTATTATTTTGTCAGCATGTAGTCAAGAACTGAGTTCCGCTTTCTTTTACATTTATTTTTTGAATATGTTTTAATAATCTCTGGCCAGAGGCTCAACTCTTTTTTTTTTAATTTTTATGAAATGATTCGGTGAACTATTTTTTAATGTACAAAACAGGCAATTGTTTTATCGAGCTTTGTTTTTAAGTTTGTACTTGAATGTATTTGAACCATGCATGTTGAGTAAGAACCGAGTTTAATACTGTTTTAGAGTCGGGTTCTTACAATATGTGCGTTGCACTTGTTTATATTTTGATTAATTATTTTTCAAATGTACAAGTCTTGTTCCTATTCTTTTTCCAAATGTCTATCTTTATTAGATTCTTAGTAATTTTTAACTTAATTTTATCTCTTTGCATTTCAATCCATTTATTTAAATTTAGTTTTAATTTTTTATCACTAGATAAAATAGGTGTTTCTTCCGTAGCAAAAACTTTGTACAAACAAAAGTATATACCAAAAAATATATATTATAATTGAGACATTCTTCAAAATACTGCTCTCATTTATTCTGCAAAATACTGCTCTCATCTATTTTTTAAGAATATAAATATACGGAAGGAGATTAAAACTTTTGCTCACATAAAAAAAAAAAAATAGATGTCCTAATCTTCTAAAATATATTCACAGGTGCCGATGTTTCAATTTTTAAAAACTTTTTTTTAATGTAATGCTTCAATCTATTTAGTGCAAAAAAAGAAAAAACAAATGTATTTTGTAACTTTAACCAAGCAGGCGCAATACTATGAAATAATGTATTTTGAGAATTTAATAAAAAGGAGGTAAAAAGAATACAGAATTACGTTGAATCAAATAAATAGTAAAAACTAGCAATACTATTTGGTATTGCTATTCAAAAACATTGTATTTATCTCTCTACTTCATAATCAAATAAATAGTAAAAAGTAACCATATTATTTGGTATTGCTATGCAATAATATTGTATTTATCCATTTAAACTTTAGGGTGAGAGATTAAATTGATGTACTAATTTTAGTACCCTACGGTTTAAGAGTTTTTTTTACCTTAATTATCATATTCTCATTTTATTATTTTTCTTTTAATTTCTCAATTAGCATGATATATAAATTAGAAGATATTTTATATGTAATAATTTTTTTTTAAAAAATTATAAATAACAACTTTATAAAGAAATTTGTGCATAACGGAAAATAGGGACAGAGTTAGTAAAAAAGAAAGAAAAAAAAGTTACAGATAGTCTTCGATCAATGTAAATTATAGTTTTTAAGGTGTGTTCAATTGGTTTTCAATCAATTCACTAACAATCTTCAATTAATGTCAAAAATAATATTGATTTAGTATAGTCTTCAATCAGTGTCATAAATAGTCTTTAGTGAGTGTCGCATATAGTTTTCAATCAATGCAACAATAATCTTAATTAAGAGATGATAAAAATATCAAAAAAATTCTATGTATAATAACTTTTGAGAAAAAATTCATCATAATAAAAAATAGGGGCAGACCTAATAAGAGCTCAACAATAATCTTCAATCAATGCATATATAATCATCAATCATTTATACGAATCTACAAAAAAAAAAAAAAAAAAAAAAAAGATAAATTTTTAAAAAAGACCGATTGTCAATATTATTATTATTATTATTATTATTATTATTATTATTATATATACCTTGAGATTAATAAAAGACCAATTGTGTATTTTTTTTAATAAAAAGTTGTCATAGATACCTGGAATTCAGTTCAATTTTACGAGTCAATTAATAATCAATTTAATCTAATTATAAGAAAGACCAATTGTCTTCATATAAAAACGTTGTAATATAAAATTCGTATAAATAAAATATTACAATATTATTTTGGTTGGTATGTTTAAATGTTAAAAAATTATTCTTTACAAAAAATGTTAAAAAATTATCTATATAACAGTTAATTTTAATCGCAATTAATTTCAATAATAATTGTTATAATACGAAATACTGTGAATATGTTTCTAAAAATTATAGAGAAAAGAGAGTAATTTCATTATTGAAAAAATTATATTTAATGATAAATATAAACAGATATTTTAAAATTTAAAACCAACTAATAATAAAAAAAATTACAATATAACGAATGATACAGATATAATAAAATGTAACATTTATTTTGTATATTATCAAATAAATACATGTAATTATACTAACAAAAGCAGTATCTGAACGACCTTAATTTATATTTATTGATCATAAGATCATGGGTTCGATTCCTCTATCTCAAATTGATGCAATCTCAAAAAAATAATAATAATAATAATAATAAAAATAAAAAAACTACATGTACTTATTTAAATGACACTGTCAACAAAATACAAAACAGTAGTATTCTAGTGACATTGCGTATCATCTTAAAATATTTAGACATAAACATTGTATGGTCATGTATTCTATTCTATGTAGGTTATGTCAAAATAAATAATATTCTAGTGACATTACGTATCATGTTAACCAAATAGTTACGGATTCGAGTGACTAAAATACAAACCAAATAGTTAGTATTCTAGTGACATTATGTCTCAAATGTTGTTGAATCAGAAAAGAAAAAAAAAAACTATATACTTAATAATATGAATAACTTTCTAAATTTTATTAATCATATAAATTAAATTCTACTTCTAAATATGATAAAGATTAAATTTTAATTTATTCATAATTATAAATTTAAAATATGAAATTTTATATGCTGAATTTTAATTTTTGTATGTTAAAGTTTGATTTATTTTACTTTCAACTTTTATATAGCTCATTTTAGTTTTAAATTTACCATCTAAAAAGGAGGCCTTTAATAATTAAAAAATGATAAGTTCAATTTAAGGTAGTCATCTGTACTATAATTAATTTTTGGGAAATTATACTTAGGCGTGCAACAAAAAATCGAAAAACCGAATCGAATCAATCCAATCCAATAGATCGGATCAATTTTTTAACACAAAATCGGACATATCTGTTTGTAATTTGAAAAAACCGAAAATATTGCATCGGTTCTGGTTTCATTTTCAAAGATCCAAACCGAAATATATATTTTTTTTTTAGATTACAAATATATATATA
>JBBMKA010006389.1:0-10326 GCA_037833695.1 Sechiopsis laciniata | reverse complement strand
ATCAAGCACATTTCGCTACAGCGAAGCTCTAAAATGCATCCTAATAAGAAAACTAAAGGATGTTTCGCTTAAGCACAGTTTTGGTCTGATGGGGCGAAATTCATTATTATATTATTCTATTATAGCAAATTTTTGATAAAAATATATTCTTTTAAGCTAAATTAACTCTAAATTCTTAAGAGTTATCAACAATACTATGTACAATAATGATGTAAATTGGTACCCAGAAAGCGAGACAACCAATCATGTGATGAATGACATAGGGAATTTAAGCTCTAGAACCGGCTATAATGGTGGACAACAAATCAAGATGGACAACGGTTTAGGTTTGTCTATACACAATATTGGTTCAAATTCCTTTACTTCATCTTCTTGACAAGAAAGTAGATCTTGTTCCATAAATAACTAAGAATCTCATAAGCGTTAGCCAATTTGCTCATGATAATAATGTCTTCTTTGAGTTTCACTCTAATGTTTGTTATGTGAAGGACAAGGTCAATGGGCGGCTTCTACTTCAAGGACATCTTGATAAAGGTCTCTATCAATTCAATATCTGTAAGGCCAAAATAGATCCAAAACACCCTTCAGTTGATCAAATTTCAGGTTTTAATTAGGTTTTATTCTCCAAACATGTTTTAGATAGTACAAACACAAAAGTTTTAGATACTTACTCCTTATGGCATTCAAGATTAGGTCATCCTTCATCTGCTATTGTATCTTCTATCTTGAACTCGTGTAATATAAAGCTCTCTAAATCTTGTGAAACACAAATATGCCATGCTTGTGCTAAAAGAAAGATACATAAGCTTCCTTTTTAAAAATCTCTTACAGTCTACAATAGTCCTTTACATTTAATAGAATCTGATCTATGGGGTCCTTCTTCTTTTAGTTCTCACAATGGCTTCAAGTACTATATATCTTTTGTAGATGTTCATTCTCGATATACATGTCTTTATTTTCTGCATTCTAAATATGAGGCTTTAACTTTTTTATTCATTTTTAAATCACTAGTGGAAAAGCAATTTAATACCTCGATTAAATGTATCTAGACAAATTGGGGTGGTGAATTTAGATCTTTTACTTCTTTTTTGAATGATCGTGGTGTTGCACATAGACTTTTTGAATGATCATGGTATTGCACATAGATCTTTTACTTGTCCACACACCTCAGAATAGAACAATATTGTCAAGCGAAAGAACAGACATGTAGTTGAATTAGGATTAACGTTACTTGCTCATGCTTCTTTGCCCATCAATTTTTGGGATAATGCTTTTAATACGACAGCTTATTTGATTAATAACTTACCTATTGTTGTATTAAATGGTATTAGTCCTTTGGAAAAACTTTTCAAAATCAAACCTCATTATAAATGGATGAAATGTTTTGGTTGCCTATGTTTTCCATATTTAAGACCATATAATACACATAAACTAGAATTGAGATCTTCTCCATGTCTTTTTCTAGGATATAGTAATAATCACAAAGGATATAAATGTATGGATCTTCAGACTAAACGTTTGTATGTGTCGAGATATGTACTATTTGATGAATTTACATACCCATTTTCTGAGAATAAAATTGTTGGATCTAACAAGTCTGTTGCCTATGTTCCTTTATCAATTCCTCTTTTGGAATTTGCTTCTAATAAAACCAATGCAATGTCAATTAAAAAATCCTCAACTTTGTCAAGTCTAGCTACCTACTAATGTTGGCTCTTCCTTTAAGCCCTCGAGTGATATTCCACCTATAGAATCATCTACCCTCAACATTATTAATGAAAGCAGCATTGGTGAGTCATTGCCTTTGGAATCCAACATTGACCATTTAGCAACAGACCACACAATTCCTTACAACACCTATCAAATGACAACTAGATCAAAGTCAGGTATTTTTAAGCCTCGAATTTTTCTTACTAAGTACAGTAACATTGAGCCTCCTAGTTTTAAAGTTGCTCTTAAATGTTCACAATGGACTCAAGCCATGAAAAATGAGTATAATGCCTTGTTAAGCAATAAAACTTGGGAATCAGTTCTTTTTCTTTCTCACAAAAAAGTTGTAGGGTGTAAGTGGGAAACACACGTCGATTATGTTCAAGCTTCCGCCGTCGATGTCCCTTCTTCTCACGCCGCCTCCGTCGATTTCTATTTCGTCCATGCCGCCGTCGATTTCACTTCGATAAATATTGTATTAATTATAAATAGTGTATTACTAAACAAAATTGGAGGGTATTTTTGTAAATAATTTCATCTTCATTTTAGAGTTCGAGTTGAAGATGGTTTGTTCGTCTATGGGAGTTAGAGTTGCAGATGAGTCGTCTGTTTGTCAGCGGCCGAATGAGCGATGATCGTTGCCAGAAAATTTGATGGTTATCATCTAAAGCGTCTTCGTTGTCGGAGGTTAGAGCAGATTTGTCGTTGTGTCATCTGCAAATTGAAGCTTCGTGGTCAACTTCCATGGTGTTGGCGAACTCCGATCATCACGCTGACAAGAGTTTGATTTCTGTTCCATCTGATTGGTGCCCGAAGTCAGATCCTAATAATGCAGGTGAGTTAAAGACGCGAGCGACGAAAATGGCAAATGAAGAAGCCGGTGACGTAGACTAGATGGTTTTTTTGCGCACAGTGAACGAATTAATTAGTTAAGGTTGGATGGTATTTTTGTCTTTTACTATTAAAACAAATTTCTTTAATTAAAAACTAAAATTACTTTTTCTAAATTATTTCCTATAGTTGCCTTAGTTCTAAACAATGACCAAAAATTAAATGCCACAAAAAAACATAAATCTATCGACATCTTGTATAATTACACTACAAAAAAAGGCATTGGCCGACGTTTTTTCTGTCGTCACACAGAAAATGTCAGCCAAAATATTAATACCTGACGATGTGCCACACCGTCGAACCTTTAACTTCTTAACCGATGGTTTTCTAAAATGTCAGTTAAACATTGTATTAACCGACATTTATATCAAAATGTCGTCCAAAGGAAAGAAAAATATATTTATGTATAGCCGACGTCTAAAGAAACGTCAGCCAATATTTTGAATTTCCCACTAATACGAATTTTTATTTGACACAAACGTCAAATAAGGTACCCATTGACCAACGTTTTTACAAACGTCAGTTAAATTGAAGTAAAACGCGTATTTTTTATAAAGGGAATGGTCGACGTTTTTATAGACCGTCGGCTATTCCTCTATAAAAACTAAAAACTCCCTTTTCTTTTCTTCTTCTTTCTTCATTTGCGATTTCTCTCCCAAAAAGTCGACGATTTCTGTTCACGTTGTTAAGTGATTTATTTTAAACCCGTTTGTATTCTTTACTTCTTATCATGAGTTAATGCTAGTTTTATTTATTGTGGTTGTTTAATATTCTGCCACTTATGGCCAACTAGGCTTTCTACTATGTACATCTCAATGGCTATAAAAGCCTTTTATTTCTTTCTAAATGAGGTAATCTTTTCAACTTATATGATACAAGTTCTTTCTTCTTCTTGTTCTTTTCTCAAAGGTGCACTTTAATATTTTGGTATTGAAGTGATTCCATAATATGGCATCAGAGCCATAAAATGGTTTATTTTTTTTCTTCATTTTTTTTCTTCTTCTCTTCTTCCGCTCAAGAAATGGAGAAATCGTCTGAATCCTTGAAGTTCTCGACCAAATTGTTATCAAATCAAGGGAGTGGAATATCGATAGTCAAACTCTCATAATCGAACTATCTCGTCTGGAAATTTCAGGTTCACCTTGCGATATAAGGTTATAGATTGGAAAGCTATATTCAAAGTGTTCTTCAAATTCAATCAGAGGTCTTGCCTGGTAATGAAATGAATGACCCTAAGGCACCAGAAATACCAAGTCCAAAATATCTTGAATGGCAAAAACAAGATAACCTTCTCTATTCTTGGCTTTTTGGATCCATGACAAAGGAAGTTCTGACTTAAATGTTAGGTTGTTCTTCTGCGAAAGAGATATAGGACTATCTTGCTTTGGCATATACTTCAACAAATACTGCCAAGGTTATGCAATATAAATCTGAACTGCAGAATATAAAAAAGAAAGGCATGGTGATGAAAGAATACTTGACCAAGGTAAAAAACTTGTTACTTGTCTTTCTGCTGTTGGACATATAATAAGTGATCAAGATCATGTTTTATACATTTTATCTAGGTTGGGGAGCGAGTATGAGTCGATTGTATCCGTTATAGCTGTAAAGAGTAAATTGAAACCTCTCATACAAATTTATCCCCTTTTTCTTTCTAGTGAAACTCGTATAGAAACCAACCTTTCAGTTACCTCTATTGTGTCTAACAATACTGTACCTTTGGTTAATCTTACGATTAGTAATTCTAAGAACCAAAATCAGAGTACTAATTCAAAAAATCCAAACTCAAATCACGGTTTTGGTAGAGGAAAAGGTAATGGTCGAGACAACAGAGGAGGTAGAACTTGGAATAACAACTCTCGTCCTCAATGTTATTTGTGTGAAAAGTTTAGCCATACGATAGGATGTTGCTATTTTCGCTTTAATCGACCCTTCAATCCATATCATAACTATCTCCAAAATCTAAATTTTCCACCAAATGGATACTCTACTCCGTCAACCAATTTTCTAAATACTTCAGTAAATATGGCAACTCTAGGGAATGGATATCATAATCCTTCTGTGTACAGTACTATGTACAATAATGATGTAAATTGGTACCCTGATAGCGAGACAACCAATCATGTGATGAATGACATAGGGAATTTAAGCTCTAGAACCGACTATAATGGTGGACAACAAATCAAGATGGACAACGGTTCAGGTTTATCTATACACAATATTGGTTCAAATTCCTTTACTTCATCTTCTTGACAAGAAAGTAGATATTTTATTCTTAAGAATAATCTCTTGTATGTTCCACAAATAACTAAGAACCTTATAAGTGTTAGCCAATTTGCCCATGATAATAATGTCTTCTTTGAGTTTCACTCTAATATTTGTTATGTGAAGGACAAGGTCAATGGGCGGCTTCTACTTCAAGGACATCTTGATACTCTATCAATTCAATATCTGCAAGGCCAAAATAGATCCAGAACACCTCTCAATTGATCAAATTTCAGGTTTTAATTAGGTTTTAGTCTCCAAACATGTTTTAGATAGTACACACACAAAAGTTTTAGATACTTACTCCTTATGGCATTCAAGATTAGGTCATCCTTCATCTGCTATTGTATCTTCTATCTTGAACTCGTGTAATATAAAGCTCTCTAAATCTTGTGAAACACAAATATGCCATGCTTGTGCTAAAAGAAAGATACATAAGCTTCCTTTTTAAAAATCTCTTACAGTCTACAATAGTCCTTTACATTTAATAGAATCTGATATATGGGGTCCTTCTTCTTTTAGTTCTCACAATGGCTTCAAGTACTATATATCTTTTGTAGATGTTCATTTTCGATATACATGGCTTTATTTTCTGCATTCTAAATATGAGGCTTTAACTCTTTTATTCATTTTTAAATCCCTAGTGGAAAAGCAATTTAATACCTCGATTAAATGTATCTAGACAAATTGGGGGTGGTGAATTTAGATCTTTTACTTCTTTTTTGAATGATCTTGGTGTTGCGCATAGACTTTTTGAATGATCATGGTATTGCACGTAGATCTTTTACTTGTCCACATACCTCAGAACAGAACAATATTGTCAAGCGAAAGAACAAACATTAGTTGAATTAGGATTAACGTTACTTGCTCATGCTTCTTTGCCCATCAATTTTGGGGATAATGCTTTTAGTACGGCAGCTTATTTGATTAATAACTTACCTATTGTTGTATTAAATGGTATTAGTCCTTTGGAAAAACTTTTCAAAATCAAACCTCATTATAAATGGATGAAATGTTTTGGTTGCCTATGTTTTCCATATTTAAGACCATATAATACACACAAACTAGAATTGAGATCCTCTCCATGTCTTTTTCTAGGATATAGTAATAATCACAAAGGATATAAATGTATGGATCTTGAGACTAAACGTTTGTATGTGTCGAGATATGTACTATTTGATGAATTTACGTACTCATTTTCTGAGAATAAAATTGTTGGATCTAACAAGTGTGTTGCCTATGTTCCTTTATCAATTCCTCTTTTGGAATCTGCTTCTAATAAAATCAATGCAATGTCAATTAAAAAATCCTTAACTTTGTCAAGTCTAGCTACCTACTAATGTTGGCTCTTCCTTTAAGCCCTCGAGTGATATTCCACCTATAGAATCATCTACCCTCGACATTATTAATGAAAGCAGCAGCGGTGAGTCATTGCCTTTGGAATCCAACATTGACTATTTAGCAACAGACCACACAATTCTTTCCAACACCCATCAAATGACAACTAGATCAAAGTCAAGTATTTTTAAGCCTCGAATTTTTCTTACTGAGTACAGTAATATTGAGCCTCCTAGTTTTAAAGTTGCTCTTAAATGTCCACAATGGACTCAAGCCATGAAAAATGAGTATAATGCCTTTTTAAGCAATAAAACTTGGGAATTGGTTCTTTTTCCTTCTCACAAAAAAGTTGTAGGGTGTAAGTGGAAAACACACGTCGATTATGTTCACGCTGCCGCTGTCGATTTCACTTCGATAATTTATTTTTCCATTTTTCATTTGCTTCAATTTTAGGTTTAGGATTCAATTACTTTCGTTTAGGGATTTAATTATGAATATTGTATGTTGAATCTGTATCAAAGATCTCGAAGTTTCGTTCCGATTTGGGAATTATAAATTAGAGTATTAGGTTTTAGAGATTTGTAATGTTGATCTTGTTTGAGCTATGGATTTTGACAATTGATGTTTTAGGGTTTCTTTCTGTTTAAGGTTTTAACTGAGAATGTTGTTTCTTTATGATTGTATGTTGAATCTGCTTGAAGATCTTGAAGTTTCATTTTGGTTTGTTATGTTTCTTGCTCTATTTCTTCGAAATTGGTCCGAAGAAATGTTGTTTCTTACTCTATTTCGTTATGAGCTTCTCTAGTTATTTCTCTTTTGTTTGATTTTCATTTCTATGATTGTATAGTTTGAGCTTGTGGAATGGTTGATTGTGATTAGGTGTATTTGTTTTTCGCTTCCTTTTGTATGTTTGAGTACTCTGTTATTGTTGTGTTGTGTATGAATGAGTTTTTTTCTCTTAGTGTTTCTGCAACGAAATTGAGGATGTGTTTAGACTTTGGATATCAGTGGAATTCCAAACTTATGAGTGATTCATTCAGCTATGGCGTTGGATATTTTAGTATTGATTCATGATGTCAACCTAATCTTGGAACTATGGGATTATTGTAGTTGTTACGATCGAAAATTTATTATTTAGTAGATGAGTATTATAACCTTGAAGTTTCTTTCAATGCCACTCTCGAATTGTGGATGGATGACAAGAATTTTTATGAAAAAAAAAAATACTAATATACATACAAACATACATACATATATATATACATACATATATATATATAGGTATTCGACGTTTAACGAGAACGTCGATCAATTCAGGTCAAGTCTCCTTATCAACAACAAAATAAACCAAAGTTCTTTAAGTCTTTCTCCAAATATTACAAAAAATTGGGGTAGATAATTATCAAATAATAAAAAGAAGTTTCTAACAAAATGCATGGGACTAGTAAACTTATAATCATGTTTTTGGCTATCAAACGCATACAATAATAAGGAAAACATTTGTCCTAGTTATGTCATTCACTGCGAACTCAACAACAATTGGCCTTTTCTTCCTCAATAAAACAATATGTTCAATAATACATCATAGTACAATTTCAATTTATATGAATGGCGATCTTTAGTCAAATAAATATCATTATATAGCTCCGAAATTTATTAGGTCTCTTCACACGCGTAAAATTACTTTGTACACACATTAGATAGGTTAAAAATTTAAGCTTTAAATCATAAATTAAATATATACTAAAGAAAATAGATACTGTACTAAAAAAAGAAAATAGATAACATCATTCATGACCTAAGTAATCAATGAGATCCATTATTCATTCAGTAACTACAAGTATTATTAGGTGTCATACGAGTATTGGGCTATTTAAAGAACACTCCAAGTCAAGATATTTTATTAGTCAACGGCTGATTTAAGAGATACAAGCATTTATGAGAGATAGTTATTCCTTTCATTACCAATTGATTTTGAGGTGAAACTCCATATTTTTTAATATGGTATTAGAGTCTATAAAATCCAAACGGGTATCGATTCAATAAAAATAAAATTGAAAAAACAAAAATGTTACCTTGATTTTATTTTGCTAGATTTATAATTAAGTTTTTTTTTTTTTGTATATTTGCAATTATTTTGATCTTTTTATTATTCGTGCAAAAACTTTTAAAGAAAAAACGGAATTGAAGATCAATTTTACAAAATCAAAAAAATTGGATTGTGTCGACTTGTTTGATTAATTGTATTTTAATTTAAATTTACATGTATAATATCTTCTATATAAAATTTATGGTACCTACCAACTAAAAAATAATTTAAAAAAAAAAAAAAAAACCTTATGAACTAAGAAAATAACAATAATAATTTAAAGAGATTTATCTTAAACTAAAACTTTTTATTTAGATAGGAGTCAAAGTTCCCCACGCGTTACAACAGTGATTTTGTTCCTCATCTTGGAAACCGTGATTTTTCAAACCAATGCGCCGACGTCGTTTCGTTCAATATTCCCACGTGTGCACCTCCTTCAATATCCCATGTTCTTTTTATCACTTCCTCTTCCCACCTAGGGTATTATTTAGAGTGTGTTTGGGCCACTAAGAATAAAAAAAAAATAAGAATGAAGATGATTTTTTATGTTTTGGTCACCGAAAATCATTCTTTCCATTATTACATTTTTTTAAAATTACTTTTTTCATTCTCCTCCTAACTACTTTTTATTCTCTTTCCAACAATTTTTTATACTTCATAATACTATTTTTCACTCACATCAATTTCATTATTTTACTTTTTCTATGATCATTACCTTCACTCCAAACACAAATAATCATTCTCTGCGTAATCATTACTTTCACCTCAAACACAAATGATCATTGTCTCTTTCATATTCTCCTCCTCATTCTCATTTTCCACACACACACACATATATATATTCAATTATTTTCGTTCTATTCCATCTTTGAAATTTTGGTATTATTATTTTTAGGGAAAACTATCTTTTTAGTCTCTACCTTTTAGTTAGAATTCACTTTGATCGTTATGTTTCAATATCAAATACTTTCATCACTCACATTTCTATAATGTTCTATTTTAGTCCTTGAGATAACGAAATCATTAGTCACATAACGGAATGCTGACTAGGATAGTAATTAAATTAATTTTAAAATACAATAAAGAGAAATTGTAGTAAATAGTCTATTTTAACAAAATATTTACAAATATAGACAAATTCTATGATAATTGCAATCTTATTTTCTATTTATAATTAATTAAAATATAATTTCTCTTACCCCCATTCTACTAGAGATGTCCATGAGGCGGGGCTGGGGAATGGCTTCCCCGTCCCCGGAAAAATCCCCATTTTTTTCTTGGGGATCGGGGCGGGGCACCGGCGGGGTCAGATTCCCCGCGGGGATTTTTTTTTTTACATTTTCTAAATATTTTTTTGGACAATACTTTTAAATAATTAGATTTTCTTAGAAAATATCTATAAATTTCAACTATAATGTTAATTATTAAAGAAAAGTATTCATATGAATAGATAATTTCATCAACAAATATATTTTTATTTGAAAATTAAATGGGTAAAGTATAGAAAAAATATTTAAAAAAAAAGTAAACGGGTTGGGATTGGGGAATCGGAGATGGAGAATACATTCCCCGTCCCCACCCCAGCCTAACCAGGGATTCCCCGCCCCGTTAGGGGCTGGTCCCCGCAGGGACGAAAATGGATATCTCTACATTCTACCCGTTTATTGCTATACTCCAAAGCTTATATTGGTTTTTTATTTAAATTTTAAATTAGCACCTATTATTGGTTTTGATTGCAACTTAACGCTATTTAATTATTTTATTTCATAATTTTTTGACTTCTAATTAGTCTTTTCGGTTCCAGTTTTTTTTCATGAAAAATAAAAAATTAATTATTTTATCTTTTTTAGGTTGAAAATACTTTTGTAAACATATTTTTAGGTATTTCGTCTTTTCTAGGTTTCAATCATATTTAACTATTTATAATTAATTAATAACTATTTAATTACAAATATGATTACTTTAACATCGGAGATTACAAATATGATTACATCAATCATATTATGTTATATATATATATATATATATATATA
>JBBMKA010006388.1:0-10327 GCA_037833695.1 Sechiopsis laciniata | reverse complement strand
GTAATAGTTTTAAGATTATGCCTTTGCACAAGCAAGCAAAGACAAAGAAGCCGAGTTGAGAGGCCACTGCACAATCGATTCCACATCTAAATGTATTGCATCACAACCAACCAAACATAATAGAATTTCATTTATTGAACTAAGGAGCCATTTGGTTTGCTGGTTAATCTAGATTCTCACAAATCCTAGGTCGTAATTGGATTCTTCGAAATCCTTGATTGCAACGTTTGGTTCGTTCTGAAATAGGTTTAACCAAGCGCTGGGTTGGGTTTCAAACATGGTTCATCCTGGTTAAGGATGAAGAGAATCATCATTCATTAAACATTTTACATTTTCCATGTCTCTGCCACTAACATAGAACTTAACAGAGAGAGCAAAAGAAGAGGGTGGAGTAGAGATCAAGCAATACACACACAAAACAAAGAGCAGGTACTCTTTTTTGTGCATTGGTGAAGCAACCATATATGCCAGCAGCCCATGCATATATCTAAGCAAAGAAAGTGACCATAAAAAAAAAAAAAAAAAGCACAAGAAAAGAAGAGAAAATTTCCATCTGTAATCAAATGATGGGCCCTTTTGTGAGCCTTTTCATGCAATATCTTCACTACTTGTACACATGGCTAAGCAAAGTGCCTCTCCACAACTAAATAAAACCCAAAGAATCTATTATTTTCTTCAACTTTTCCTATTTTTAATACTCTCCATTTCGAATACTAATTCTCATGCTGCTTCCTTTGCTCTGTTCTTCCACAAATCAACACTAAACCTCCCCCTTCATTCAATATTGTGTAGATTCAGTTGAGGATCATCATGGAATTCACCAGACTCTGCATTCTTCTTTTCCTTATATCCACTTATGCAGCTGATTTCTTCACTCCTTGTGGTAAGTTTTTCTTCTTTCCTGTCTCTAAGCCTGGATTGAGTTCATATCCATAGCTAGGCTACCGTGACACTGGAACTATGCTCTTATTTTTTATTTAACAACATTTAGGATAGATGTTACTCGAACTATACTCTTATTTGATTATACTTTTGTTTGCATGGGCAGTCAGTTTTTTTTTTTATAATTATTTATAATTATTTTTTTATAATTATTATAATTATAATAGCTGCATCATTGAAAAATGTGTATGTAGGTCCCCATGAAGTCGCATCATGGCTACTACTCCCACTAACTAAAATAATAAGATTGAAGTGGGGAGGGTGGCCCTCACTTTAAGCCCGATGCATGCTTAGCTTAGAAGTAAATGACAGAGATAGGTTTAGTCTAATAATAATTGATATGTATCATTGACTTAGTCGTAAGTTTGAATCCCAACGCTGGAATATTGTTGCTATACTAACAAATAAGTAAACCTCTCTTAATACAGAGTTTTTCAGGGAGTAATTTTTGTTCAATTTTTCTAATGATCTTCAAAACACAGAAACAAGAACAATTTCAAAGTAAAACCCAAGTTCAATTTATATTAAAACAAGCAAAACTTCCCTACATATTCAATATAATATATTTGTTTGTAAAATAAATTTATGTGCCACTTAATATACCACATATACTAAATATAGAACTCCCTACGGTAGTTTTTCTCTAAATTATAAACTTTATTTTTATTTATAGTTTTCTTTGTTATGTTAACAACTTTTTACCAATATTCTTAAAAACCAATCCAAATTTTAAAAACTTAAAAAAGTAATTTTTGAAAACTTTACTTTTTGTTTATGAAATTTAAATAGAAAGTCAATTTATTTTAGGAAATATGAAAGTCTGGTAGAAAATGACAGCAATAATGTGAAAGATGCTCTCTTTTTAATTTATAAATATTTGGAAATAGAGTATTGGTATAAATTACTTTATATGCATGCAATGCGAATGTGTTTAGATTGTAGAAATATGCCCAGACGCCGTACAACAAAAAAACTCCAGCTGGCAAAATACTGGGATGTAATTGGACAGAAGGTAAGCCACGTGGATGCGTTGACCAACTCCCAACCTTACATAAGCTCTCCATTCACTCCGCCGCCATTCGTTTCGTTGCCGGACAACGCGCCGCTGTACTGCTCCTATCCCCAAACAACACCAATGCCGCCGCCGCCGCCGCCCTTCTATTATGTTCCGCCACCGCCGCCTCTCCCACCGAGCCTGACCCCACCGTACACTTACGTTCCGAGCCCACCAATGTTCGAGCCGCCGGTCATTTACCCTCAGCCGAGCGCGCCACCGCCTCCACAATCGGCGGCGAATATAGCGCTATGGTGCGTAGCGAAGCCGTCGGTGCCGGACCCTATAATCCGAGAGGCCATGAACTACGCTTGCCGGACGGCGGCCGATTGCGATTCGATTTTACCGAACGGCCCCTGCTTTCTCCCAAACACACTCCTGGCTCATGCTTCATATGCCTTCAATAGTTATTGGCAGAAAACCAAGGTGGGCGGCGGCGCTGCCACCTGTCAGTTCGGCGGTACTTCTATGCTTGTCACCGTCGATCCCAGTAAGTTTCTAATTTCCTTTCCTTTTTTGTTCTTATAAAAAAATCCTATCATTATTAACTATAAAGATTTAAAATCCACTGTCACGGATTCACGTGTTCGAGATTATCTCGTCATTTAATTTCATCTTATTTGAGAGTAATAGTATTTTGTATATGTTCCAACTTTGTAGTATGTTTATGTTAGTAGTATGTTGACTTGGTTGATGGTTGTAATTTAATTCAATTTTACTGGTTTTACAATAATTAATGATGAGAAATTCGAATCCATTATCTCTTAGTCCATAGATATAGACGGAGGTTTTTAAGCTATTGTTCTGTTTCATATTGTAGTCACTGCTATACATGTTGATTTTCTATCAAACTTTCAAAGGATTTTTACTAATTTTGAAACTCTTAATCTAACCTTCAAAGGATTCTTCAGTTTTGAAATGTAAGAACATAGACATTTTAAAAATAAATAACTAAGTTTGTATTTTTATATTTTATTTTATTATTAAAATATAGGGACGATTAGGGTTATGGAATTTCTTTTGTTTGTCAATAAATATATTGATTTAGTTTATTTTCTTTGGAACAGGTTATGATGGGTGCCATTTTGTTTACACATAGATGTGGCAATGGATTTTTTTGTTTTTGTAAAAGATGTGGCAATGGTATTGATCGTCTATACACGTGAGAAAAATGTATATAGCTAGAAATGAGAAGTAGTTTTGAAATTAGTAGTTATAATAACTCGTTTGGATGTGGTTTTTTGAAAAATAGTTTGTAAAACTCAATCTAAATCTCCTTAAATTTGACAAACAAGCAGTCTCCAAGTCTTTTGTTTTGTTCTTTGATTGATATTTAGTTTCGTTCTCGTTAAATACTCGTTCTTGTTTTTTCTGTGGTCGAAGTTGTGCTTTCATTTTGTTAAGAAACGGATATCGGAGAATTATACTGGTTCCGTAAGCGGAGGCAATAGCGACAGGCACAACGTCGAAGCCTTTCGATGGATTGTGGGAGCGGAAAATGGTATATCAGTCTTTAGATTAGTTGTTTTCGCTCTCTGTTTTCTCTTTGTTTCTTTGTTTCTTTTGCCTTGTTTGAGAAGTGGATTTCTGTACACATTTGTTTGATTACAATACGACTCTGTTGATTGAACAATTAAACATAGTGTCAGCCATGTATTTTGCCTTGTGACAAATCATTTACATTCAATCATGGCAACATATTCTTTCCCCATGACAACCACATGAATATATATATGTATATATATTTTTTTGAAACCGAGAAATGGGAGTATCGCTCTACTATATTTGGGGTAATCACATCTGTCCCTAGGCCAGGTACCGGGAGACATCGAAGGAATGGAAACACGGGAAGTGTTTACAAATTAATGTCACAGGCGAGTTTCAAACTTGAAACCTTGAAAAAACACATCTTCAAAGACTAAGTCTTCAACCACTTGTGTCATCCTTTGGGGACCATGACAACCACATGAATTAGGTCTAGTAAACACATATTGACTTATGAAAGTTTGATGGTAATTATATACCTTGTCACATAAGTGATGGCTTTTTAAATCATTTTAGCTAAGTGTTTTTTTTCGAGAAATACAAAAACTTAATTTTAATAGGCAAAACTACTCAAACTCATTTAAATCAAACTATTTTTCAAAAGACCTAATATCCTCAATATTACATAATGTTTGAAATTAGAAATACAAACATGGTCTCATATCAACTCGTACATATCAAAAGAGATACGAGTAACCTATTTTGGTCAACTTGTCATTTATATTAAACCTTTTGGGTTTGTTGGTACAAAGGTAAAATCATGTAAGCATTATCTTAACTATTGAAGGAGTCATAAAAAGGCTCAATTGTCCAATACATGTATGATATAAGGTAAAATCATGTAAGCATTATCTTAACTATTGAAGGAGTCATAAAAGGGCTCAATTGTCCAATACATGTATGACATTTCTTAAACTTGTTCTATATTCCCTTTTTCATTTTCATATAGTACTTTCATTGTATTACTTTTTTAATCAGTTGAGCAAAATTGCCAACAAAAACAGTAGCTCAGCAGTATTAGTGTACACCTATTAACCATAAAGTCATGGGTTTGAATTCTCCCATCCCAATTTAATAAGCATTCAGTTACTGATGCTTAATCTTCTTTTTCTCTTTAGGAACCGTTACTGATGGAGCAACCAGAGCAATCAAGGGTTCAGGTGACTTGATCTATTATTTTGTGCCTTTGTTATACAAGACATGCCTTCAATTTTTCTCACTTAAGCGAGCTAGGAATCAGGATTAGGTTAATCCTTAAAAACTGGAGCCTCAGAACAAGAACTTTGATCAATAACGCACTAAACAACTGTTTTCTTATTTAGTTTGTCGCTATGATCTGTGATAATAATTAATTCAAGTTTTGATGATCAAATGAATTCATGATAATATGTTGCTTTGCCTTTGTCCTTGTTAAGTTGGATCTTTACGTTCTAGTTGATAAGGGATAATAGGAAACGAGTTCAAGTTATAGTGGTCACCTAAACATATGTACAGATGACAATATGCCCCGTCATCACCCATGGTGTTTATACTTGTTTCCAAAGAAAGGAAGACCTTGCTTTTTTACTCGCGAGTACTAAATCAGCATGTGATGCCTTATTCTCATGTATGTCTTTTTATTTTCTTTATTTTTATATCCGTGAATGTTGCCGTGTCGGGGTCAGCTAACGCATCTGCACTATTCTCACAAGACATATCGCTTGATCCTAACACTTGTTGATCTCAAAGAAATAATTAATAAATTATTTTCCTCTTGAATTCCAAAAATCCTACACTAAGTCAATTCATGATGGTTTACTGTCATGTATATCTCATACATGTAACTACCAGTACTCTCAATCTAACTTCCTTTTTTCTTATTTTTCATTTCTTTTTCTTTTTTTTAACCAAGACAGTCTTGTTATATCTGTCCAACTTATGAATGGGTTATTTTTATTATCTATAACAAGGACTGATTCATGTAGATTATGAATCAGATGACATGCTTCCCATATTTCCACCTCAACTTGAAGCTCCAAACTGGTTGAGGAAATGCTGGTACAAGTAAAAAAAAATGTAATACTTGCTGATGAGATATCTTGAAAAAACAGTTTCAGCTTTTGCATTTATTTCGTCATACAAACCCAAATTTGAATGTTGTGCAATGGGTGCAAAACTATCCGTCAGTCAAATAAGATAATCGACTCCTTTAAATTCAATGTCGTTTTTATTAAATATGAAATTGTTCTTGTTGATTTGTCTTATCTTCGTATGGTTCCCTGCGAAATAATTGTAGTAGATGAAGTTAAAGAATTCTGAAGTAAGCTTTTCAGCTTGCTTAATACATATTCTTTCCAACATTGGTGAGAGATTCCTAACTTAATTTCTTGTACCCAGCTTTATTTCCTTTTTTATATTCATTTAAACAGAATTTTAATGACTTTGCAACTGCTGAAAAGATGGAAGAACTAAAAAGACCTGTTGCTTCACATATGCTTCAAGGCTTAAAAAGTTTTTGCTTTGTTGCATTCCATGCTTAAGATTTTACAAGGAGGTTTGAAGAGTTTTACTATTTTCCCAGATGAATAATCTTCTTGATATTCTTGAAAGATGGGTCTGTTTCAGTGTGATAGATTAGTAGTCGATTTGTTTTCCTGTTATAAACACGCCCTCGTGGTAATAACGTGGCAACTGCTGACACTGTTATTACCTATATGATTCTGATTTTAATCCTCTGGCTGATATCCAAGCTAAGAATCGGGCACATCGATTTAGTCAATCAAATAGATTTTCGGTTATACCGGATTGTAGTTTGTGCTAGTGTCGAAGTGCGCATTTTGCAGCTTGCAGAATATGGAGTATAAGCCTAAGGTGAGGACTGGTTTTCTTATCCTAGCCTAATTGTTATCTTATTCATTTCCTTATTTATTGTCAAAAGCTTAACTAGGTTGTTGCACAGCTTAACTAGTTCTTCCCCTTTCTTTATGCATTTGTCTGGTGGTAACAAATTACCATAACTTATGACTGGAGGAGTTGAGCTTGTAAAATGTGTCCTATTGACTTGTATTCGAAGAACCGATGCAAATTTAGCTCGTATAAGACTCAGATTGGAAAGAATCTAAAGCGTTTTTCTTTAACGAATGCTTTCTTTATTAACATTTAACAGTTTTAGCTGAAGTTGAGGGTGTGGAGAAACAATCTGATACTGTTTCATAGTTTGGTCTATTTTCAATTCCTAGGATGCACTGAAAGGATTGGTATAATTTTTTTTTGTAGCCTAATGGATTTTGAGTTTTGCCTCACATTATTTATAGGTATTTCTTTATAGGAATTTGAGCACTTTGGGATTAGTAGTTTTGTTTACTATGTTTGTGTCAGTTTTGAAGGAATTGATTGAGGGTGTATTATGCTTCTTGGTATGTTGCTGGTGTCCCTTGTTTGCTATCATTTCTAAATCCTCCCTAAATTCAACAAACAAACAGCCCTAATATTACTTGGTATTTGCAAAATGTTAAGAACTTATAACTCTTATCGAGTGTGTGGTCATTGGTATTATTTTTTTGATATAAAAGTCATTAGTATTTTAGGATATTCATGAAGTATAAAGTAATCCTAATTTATTTGACATTTATTTATTATATACGATTACGTTTCTTCAAATGACAAGTGAACTGATCCAATTACTTGACACTTTTAAAACATTGAAATAGTCTAGCATAATTTTCATTTCTTAAAATTTGGTGATTTAGTGACAACTTTCATAATTTTCATGTGTCAAGTAATTCAATATTTGTAGTACTTTTAAAATTTGGTGATTTAGCCCTTGTTAAAATTTAATAGGAATTTATATATACACACTTTATAATGAGTTTTTATTGTATAAAAACAAATAAATAACTAGACTAAATCTAAAGTGTTACTTTTAGAAGGGTTTTCTTAACCTAAAATCGATGTCATGAGAATGGATAACAAAAAAAGTTTGTTGATAGAGAAGATTGTTGATTTCTTTTTTTTTTTTTTCCTTTTTTTTTTTGGAAATAAGATTGTAGATTTCTAAAGCTATAAAAGAAAACGAAAGGTAGCTTGGATGAAGTCGAGAGCGAAAAGAGTTGAATAATATGTATGATATATTGAAAATAGGCTTCATTCTTTTTATTCTTTCTTCTACCCAATTAATGGGTTTTAATGATGGTCAATAGAGCATGTGAGGCAAAAAGAATGAAATTAATATAGGAGAACTAAAATATAGAGAAGATATTGAGAATGATTAGGAAAATTATTATTTATGATTAAATGAAAGCAATCATTTGATATCATTATCTGCTAAAAATAGCAGAGCTCCAATGACATGATTTTTAAATGCATGTAAACGTACAGAAGTTTTTGGGTGATGACATATGAGACATTTTGGGAGATGACGATGTTGGTTGTCCCTAATAAATGGGAAGAGTCAGACTTTTAACTTAGCGATGTGGATGATCAAAACTCCCGACGTAGGATAAAGGAGTGACGAACTTCGTATGACTCGGTATACTTTATTCAAGAGAGGAGTTTCGTTCGAGTAGAGAATTGTTGCTAAATGCATGCCAACAAAAATCTTGCATTAATAAGTTAAGAGAAAAGATATTTTGTGTATAAGAAGTATACAACACCTCTATTAATTTGAAATCTTAAATTTCATGACAACATTCGTATACTAATGTAAAGATATATGTAAATGCTAGTTGTTCTCAACAAACATCGTATATTATGATTATAAAGAATAAATAGTGATAATATCTCAACGGAGTGAAATATTCACCATCTTTTAATTTAATCCTATTTCCCAAACACTTCAAAGTGACATAAATTGGTGGAAATATGATAATATAATTTTTTTTCTAAAAAATGAGGAAAGAGAACTACAAATCCTAGTGAGAAGGTATAACTGCTATGATGAGAACTAAATATCAATTTTTAAGATCGAACCCATGATCATAAAATTGAAATGAATTATCACCAATTAAAATAATCAATACGTCATTAATTCATTTAATACGAAAATATATATAATTTTGTTTACAATACGGTAATCATTCAATTTTCTTTCCGCGACTGTGAGCGTAGGTAGCCACGAACTAGGGGTAGCACTTTGGCATTCTTTAAGTTTCCTTTAACTTTTTCTTGCAACTAATTATATGTAAATATAAAGCCTCCAAAGTTTGGGGGACAAAAGAAGCTTGTGCAGTACGAAATGTAACAAACCGCCGAGACTAATAATAGGGACACGCGAAATTTAATGAAAATTAAAGTAAAATTACAAAATTAGTCTTTACCATTTTTAAAACTAGCGTAGCATTTCCGTAGCATTTCCTTCGAGAGAAATATTTAAATCATCCCCGGGCATGGTGTATGGAATAATGTCTATACATGTGGTCCAATATGGACCACAATCTATTTGATTATAAACTCAAAAGATAAAAAAATAAAATAAAGAAAAATAGATTGTGGTCCATATTAAACCACATATGTGACATTATTTCATACATCATGCCTGGACATAATCTAAAATATTTCTCTTCCTTCTAGACTTAGTGACTCTCCATACATTGACAAAATTGCCTTAAATAGTCCATTTGGTACAAACTATTTTTAGAGTTTTATCTAACCTATAAAAACTAATTTTGATTGTTTCAAAATAAAAATAAAAAATAAAAAATAAACTAATTTTGATATTATAATGATAAGTACTAATTTTAACATATTCTTTTAAAATATCATTTTCTCCACGGCACCATGGAGACCTGCCCTTAATGAATTGATGAACTTCATTTAGACAGTGAATAAGAAAGTGAGTGGGAAGAATATATATATATATATATATATATAGGGAGTTTATACACATATATTAGTACAAATATGTTTTTACCAAATTCAGTGTATACACGTAAGATATTCGAATTTATGGACGTGGTTGAGCTACTTTCCTTGTTGACTATATATTCATTTTATTAATACATATATATATACACACAAATATATTATACATATATTTAAGTACTAATATGTTCTTGCCAAATTCAGTATCTAATTGAAAATTAATAAATATTTATTATTTAAAGTTAACTATTTGGAAACTAATTCTGAGTGGATAAAGAGAGTTTTTGAATCCAAGAATTTATGAACATCATTTCCTTGGAAAATAATAATTTAAATCCATATCATTAGGGCCAACACATGTATGATTGCCCAATTGATTCCATATGGTTTTAAATCGAAAGATTTGATGACAAAATGGGAAAAGGTTTTGATAGAGTAAGGCACATGCATCTTTTGATTAAATTAACTAATTAATGAGAGAAGAAAATAAAAGAAAAGATAGAAGCTTCCTCGATATGCGCACGCATAGAAGTGCGTTGTTACATTAGATTCTTGAATTCCTTGGCTTTGGGCTTTATTATTTTATTTTGCCTTTTATTTTTTGCTTCTTCATTCTATACAACTAGACAAACAGCTTTCTTCACAATTGCTTTCATTTTTTTTTTCCTCTGCAAACAATAAAGTATCTGCCTTAATATTGCCCTCTTCTCTATCTTCCTTTCCTTTCCTTTCCTTTGCCAATTGCCATCTAATATCTTGATGGAATGGATTTAATTATAATAATATATAATCTTTCATCAACTCATCAAACACATACATCTCTCTCGCTTTACTTCTCATCTCTATTCATATGTATTTTTTTACCAATCTAAAACTTTTAGGGGTGTTTGGAGCAATGAAAATTAAGATTTGGAGTGAAGAAAATGATTGTAGGAAGAACGGTTACTT
>JBBMKA010006387.1:0-40199 GCA_037833695.1 Sechiopsis laciniata | reverse complement strand
ATTGAGATAATTCCACGGATTATCCAATTCATCATACGAAAGTTTTTCTGTTGTGAACAAAGATATCTTTTTTTGTAGGTTGAAATCTAGCTTAAAATGAACCTTCAAATGTCTTAGATACTTCATCACTACATTCCACGCCAACTCCAACCTGGATTGTGGTTGTTATTTTCTTCATCTTTGTAATAACCCAAGGTTTGTTATTTAAATGACTAAATAAACGTGTTAAGAAAGAAGAGTCCTTTGAGGTTATTTTTGCAAGATAATTGCAGTTTTGTGTTTTATTTCAAAATGAGGGACAGTTTGGTCCTTTAACCCTTTGTTCTTAAAGCAATTTTTGAAAACCTTAGGTCAAATGTACTGTTCATCTTCTTCTTGTGAGCCGCCCCTCTTTCTCTCTCCCATTTTCCCGAGCATCTCACCGAAATCGTCGCCGGCAGTCGTTGGTTCTCGTCGCCTTAGTGTTACAAGCGTCGTTGTGTAGACATTACTGTGGGTTTTTTACCAGTCGTCGCAGATCTAAGTTCGTCATGGTAGCTCCGCCTGTGTTCCACCGAGGGTGAGCATCGTAGTCAGCTTGAAGTATCGTCGTCGGTCGCTTGGTACAGTTATCGATGAGCGTGCGTCATCACCGCTGGTTATGTCGAAGAGCAGTTGGGTTCGCCGCTGCCACGTGGGTTTCGTCATCGGTGTTGTGGGAACTTCTGTGTCGTCGTTGTAGATTTGAGGTCGTCGGCGTCGTCTGGTGCGCAGCCACTGTCGTTTCGCCGGAGTTTTGGGGTGAGTGGGTTCTTCTTGTTGCTTTGTTTAGAAAAAGCTTAGTTTTAATGGCACCTAAGGTTGAAGAAGATGGATGTTTGGTTATGGTTTAAGTTCATTCAAGTTGCAAATTAAGCTGTTTATTTGCAAGGATATGGATATTTAAATGTGATTTATACATGTTTGTCTTCTGGTGTATGGGTATTCAAATGGTGGATTAATGTGTTTGCATGTAGGTTTAAACTTATTTAAATTATGGATTAGGTGTGTTTGTTTGCACATTCAAGGATAAACTTAATTAAGTTATGATTTTGGCTTGTTTGGCTTAAAGGCTTAAAGTTAATTAAAATGTGGATAGAAGTTGTTCGGATCCAGGAATAGTGCTTGTTTGGAATAAGAATAGGTAGTGTTTGGCTATGGTTTAAGAGGTGTTTGGCTTATGGGCTGTTTGGTTAGGGGTTGATTAATTGTTTAAATGGCAAGTAATTGACCCATTGAATTTTTGATGACCAGATTTGACCTGAGCTATTCTTCGTTCGTCGAGCCGAGTTTGTGAGGCGTGTATAGTTGTCGAGATTCAATGGGGCACGATTTTTTAGGTCCTTCGCTATTTGATAGATTTGATATTATGGATCCAATTTTGATGGTCTGAGATACTAGTTCTGACCAGTTTGTTCGTTTCAGTGCTCAGAGTTGTGTTTGACTATTTGGAGCTTCTAGTAGATTCTTGGAGAGCTGTTAGTGGATTGGCCAAGGTCAGGGATCCTTTACCCCCTACTCGAGGACCTGTTGTAACGGTCTAGTTTTCCATTCCAGTTTTCCAGGTGAGGATCGTGTCGGATCGTGACTCTCGGTTCATTTCCCGCTTCTGGAGAGCGCTCCAGAAGGGTTTGGGAACCGAATGCAGCTTCAGTACTACTTTTCACCCTCACACAGATGGTCAGACAGAAAGGGTGAACCAGATTCTTGAAGATATGTTGAGAGCCTGCGTTTTGGACTTTCCAGGCAGTTGGGATCAATACTTGTATATGATGGAGTTTGCCTACAATAACAGCTATCAGTCGACTATTCAGATGGCTCCGTTTGAGGCTTTGTATGGTAAGAGGTGCAGATCTCTAGTGTTCTGGGAAGAGGTTGGTGATAGACAGGTTTTGGGGCCCGAGCTGTTATAGATGACTAACGACGCAGTGCAGAAGATCAGGGCTCATATGTTGATGGCACAGAGTAGGCAGAAAAGTTACGCTGATGTTCGGCGTAGAGATTTAGAGTTTGAGGTCGGCCAGCTTGTGTTCCTGAAAGTAGTGCCGATGCGCGAAGTTTTGAGGTTTGGTAAGCGGGGCAAGTTGTGTCCCAGGTTTGTAGGACCTTTTGAGATCCTTGAGCAGATCGGTCCAGTGGCCTACCAGTTGGCCTTGCCCCCATCTTTGGTTGCAGTGCATAACGTATTCCACGTGTCGATGTTACGTCAGTATGTGGCAGACCCGTCTCACATTGTTGACCACGAGCCTTTGGAGTTAAATCAGGATTTGAGCTTTGAGGAGAGACTAGTGCAGATTTTAGCTCAAGATCGCAGGATGTTGCGTAACCGGGAGATCAGCTTGGTTAAGGTTTTGTGGAGAAATCAGAGGGCGGAGGAAGCGACTTGGGAGTTAGAGGACGAGATGATGACTCACTATCCGAAGCTGTTTCAGTCTTAGGACTTTCGAGGACGAAAGTCTAAAAGGAGGGAATACTGTAACGGCTCAGTTTTCCATTCCAGTTCTCCAGGTACGTTCGGTTACTTTTTCTGTTGTTCGGTTGGGCCGTTAGGGCAGCTTGGACCTCTAGGGGCTAACTTAGATATATGAAAATATGACCATGGACAAAAGAACAAAAACGACTTTTCTAGAATAAGGAGATAAAAATGAATTGATTTCAATTTGCTCCATCTATCACAAATTAGTAAAGAGACAATATAAATGACACTCCAACCCAACATACACAATTTACATTGGTATGGCTACCATAAACAAACTTCTCAAATGTTTCAATTAAAGTTAAAAATACAAACGTGTTCCACATTGAAGAAACAACAATCTGTTGAGAAATATATCAAGTATTCTAAACTTCATAGCTAAATCAACATTCATGTTTGTTCAGTTTTAAATAAGTACAAATAAAAACTCAAAACTCAAATTCATAGGCAAATTAGATTATCAAAATCAGAAGCAAAAGCAAAGAGAAATGAAGATTATAATGATACCTTCAATTGATCATTCTTCACCTCCCTCAATTGGAAATCTTCGATGCATTTTGAGGCTTCACATGCTCAATGTATACATGGATATACTTCTTGAAGATTACGTTACCCTTAGCAAATTACATTGAGAAGCATCATAACACAAGGAACGTTTATTACACAATTTCACAATATAAATGGCACTTCTACTCAACAAATATAATTTACATTATTATGGCTACCATAAACAAACTTCTCAAATGTTTCAATTAAAGTTAGTTACAAATGTGCTCCACATTGAAGAAACAACGATCTATTGAGGCTCCAAACATATCAAGTATTCTAAACTTCGTAGCTAAATCGACATTCATGTTTGTTCAGTTTTAAATCAAATATTTGATAAAAAGTACAAATGAAAACACAAAATTCAAATTCACATGCATATTAGATTCTCAAAATCAAAAGCAAAAGTAAAGATAAATGAAGATTGTGATGATACCTTCAATTGATCATTCTTCACCTCCCTTAACTAGAAGTTTTCGGTGCATCTAGAGGGCTCTGCATGCTCAATGCGTACATGGATACACTTTTTGATGATCATGTTACCCCTTGCAAATTAGATTGAGAAGCATCAGAACACAAGGAATGTTTATTACATAAATTCACAATCGAACAAAAATATCGATTACAACTTTATTTATGTGCTTACAAATTCATAATGAGTTTTGTCTCCAAGAAGTGGTGCGGTAGTCGAAGGCCAAGGATTTGAAGGTATGCCCCTTCAAGTTCCTGGGTTTAAAACTCACCTATGACATTAATTTTTAGACACCTCCCCTATCTCTATTCCTCAAGACTCACTCAAGGTTATGGACGCCATTCGGACACACCCATCCATTCCAACCGTCACACAATACACTCCTTCCAAACCTTCCTAAATGTTCATGTGTATGGACAATCAAGAATCAAATACATGGAAACATAATCATATGATTTTGGTATTTTATAGGATATTATCAATTGTCCATCATTTTATTTTATCAATGTTGTTATAGATTTAAGTGCAACAAGATTAAAAATATTCAATAACATTGATTATACAGTTTCTTGTATGCAAAATATATTGCACTTAAATTGATAACCCTTATTTTATATCATAAAATACATAAACAGCATACCTACACGGCTTTTAGTTTCTTCATGTACTTTATAAATAACCTAGAAAACAATACAATAATAATAAGTTAGAACGTTTCATGTTTGAATGCATGTGTATTGTAAATATTGCAACCATTTTCACAACTTGGTACGCATGATTGGTTAAGACAAGTGAAAATAGATGAATGATGCTTCTATATCATTATTAAAAAGTGATATTGCAATATAGTTATCTTTAGTTTTTTTTTTTTAATTTGTAAATTTGATATCATAGCCATACAACTTCCTCCAAAGAACAAAAACCTTAAATGCTTTGTTATAAAGTCATATGGACTATCAACTAAAATGGATCCACATTTTTGTAAGAACCCTAAACTTCCTACTAATAATGTACTAATTGTTCCTACTAGTATTTTCATAGTAAAATTCTTCATTTGGGAGATACCACAAACCTTAATAAACATTGATGATAGGCTTTAGAAATATATTTCTTACATGGCCATCTCTCCTTCATGGTGCATCAATCTTTTGCAATGGTATATAGAAAATCAATCTAACTTATTTCATTGCACAAGGCTTCTAAATTGATATTCAACTTGCATTTGGCTGGTTGGTGGTGCAACACATTGACTCTTACTTTCTTCTCTTCATCTTACTTTTGGGGTACCTCTTCAAGGATAAATAGAAGCTTCTTTGGAAGAATTGTGTTCGTGTTTTTATGTGGCCGGAGTGGATTGAAAAATACAAAAGAATTTTAGTACAAAGGAAACTATTACTCAGCTTTCTTTGCTAGTATTGTTTATTGAACTCCATGTTTTACTCTTATAGTTTTTCTAAACTTAATACATAATTAATTTGCTAATGAATTAAAAACAATTAGTTTTTATAATATTTTTTAAATTATTTTATTTCAGTAATTTTATTAATTAAAATTCACGTATTTATTTAAATTATTTGAAAATTAAAATGACAAACTTTTTTGTATTCTAATTTTTTTAGTTTTTAATTTGTAATTGATAATTAATTATTTGATTGAGTAATGTACTATATTTAACTTTTTTTATATATATATTTTTTAATTCTCAACCTTTTTAATTCAACTTTCTTATACTTTTGACCAATAAATTTATAATTTCAATGATATGTTCTATAATTTAGTAACTAAAAGATTACGTATTCAATTTATGTATTAAAAAATAGGGAAAACTAAGTAAATGTCTAAGTAAATATCTAAAATTAGAAAATATCTTAAGAGAATATCTACACTTTTTTAGACTTTAAATAAATGTCTATTTTAATTTTTTTAAATAAATTATTAATCTGTAAAAATGATTAGGGCTAGTATATCTCCAAATTTTATCTCTTTTTATTTTTTTAATTATTTAAATAATGATTTTTTTGTAACAACCAAATGCAAAATATCTTCATATTTAAAACAAAATCTTTTGACCAAAACCATAAAAAGTTTAAATAATATTTTCAAAGGTAACCAAAAAATCATTGTTGTTATTTTTTAAAAAATTTAATGATAGCAATATTAATGATTGAATATACTAAACTCACCTGCCATATTGAATACATGCTTGTGCGATCGACTAGGCTTATTTACATGTATTGTTTCTCTTTTTTTCGTCTTCTATTCCTTGTTATATACTCATGTATACCAATACATACTGCCGTGATTTCAGTTGGAACACATCAGTCACTGTACACATTGATAGCTCTCAAATATAGCATATTTTAGGCTGCAATAGTTTGCATTATTCTTAGGATTAGGGAAAATAAATGAGTGTTAGTAGGAAATTGCGAATATAAAACATGGAAATCAGTATGCATTCATAAAGTAGCATCATAAGCGCAATTCGTAGATTACGTATGATTTTGCGCTAAAAATGTTATTTAATACAGGGAATGCTGAACACTTATGCTAGAAGGACGAAGCAATGCGAACGGCGACACACACAGAAGACTCACACGTTCACAAGTTGGTCGCGTTCGAAGAATCACACCAACAAGGAAATAACAGAGAATCAATCAAGCAATTAAGTTGGTGTTAATCAAATAAATTCCAGCGAAAATCAACATATCCTGCATTAATGAGAATTTTCCAACTTACCTAAGCTTGCTGACCAAGTAAATCAACTCTATAAATTTCAAAAAGGAAGCCGAGGTTAAGTGAGCTTGTCGGATGGCCAGAAGCCAATCGATGCGAGAAGCAACTGATGGTATTCGTAGGAGCCGACGACAAGGAGATTGCACACTTCACAACCGAGCCAATTTCATTTTATTATCTTTCTAGGAGTAGTTATAGTTTTGAACATTTAGTAGTCGTAATAAAATCGTCTGATTTAAACTTCTTACTTGTGTTTATTGCTATGCTGCGTTATAGGAGTCTTGAATGAATAGTCCCGAGTAGAAGCATATTAGGAGCGTAGGTTGGAGAGTTTTACACTACTGCATTTACTATTATATATATGCGTCGATTAGCTACCCACGTATATAACTTGTGGTGAGTTTGGGAGAAGGAATCGCATGATAACCCAGTATGCTACAATAGGTTGAAGGCAAATCTTTGCATAATTTAGGGAGTTAGGAATAACCTTACTATTGCACGAATTGCCCCGAATTGAGTATGGAGTTCGCAGCGGAAGCTAGCTCTGTCGTAAATCATTAAGTGCGGAAGTACTTTTTAGTAAAGGGAAGTGAGAGACTCAATAACTAGTTTCGCGCTCTTAATATTTTCTACAACTGTCTATTTTTTCACTACTCATAGCATTCATATTTATTACTGTCTGCATTTGCATCATTTTATTATTATCATCAAGAACCAAAACAAAAACAATCTTCAACCCATGCATTTACTTTTCTGCATAACTCTCACCCGATCAATATTAACTCTAGACATCAATCTCTGTGGAATCGATAAAATTATATACTTATTACTTACTGCAATCCGACAGCGTATACTTTCACATAAGCGATTCTGAGGCATACTTAAAAAATATTCTTTACTTGTATAAGAGAACATATTCAACTTAGTAACATTCTTTGAAATTTGAATTTAACATCAATATCTTTAAATGCTTTAAAGGTTTTTTTTTTTATAATAATTAATTGAGTGGAAACTTGAAAAAAAATATATGAGAAGAAAGGTGAAAGAAAAAACTAATTTTTGTAGTAAAAGTCGGTTACATTTTTTTAAAAAAATTCTAATATTGATACTAATTCAATTATGATTATTATTATAGAAGGAAGTTTTTAAATTATAATATTGATGTATTTAAATTATGACTAATTATTGAAGAATGTAGTTTTGAAGTTTTAGAGTTTTTCCCTTCTGTTTCAAAAAAAAAAATGCACATTCCAATAGACTTTTCTTTTTTAATCAACAAATATAACTCCAATATTTTATGTTATTTTGTCTTTTATTCTTTATCTTTGTATTTATTCTTTTTTTTTTTGTCTAAATTTAACATAAATTTTAATGACACGTGAATAAAATATTTAAGGTTTGACAAAAGGATAAATGTTGATTTTTCCCTTTATGGAATTTAATGAAAAAAATTTCACAAGTATGCAATACAAAATTTCACAATTTTGAGGATGGTAAGATTTTTGTAAATTTTTTTTATTTATTTTTAATAGATTCAACTTCAATTCATCTTACATGTAGTTTAACTTAAAAACATACTTGCAATTAACTTCAATTGACAGTATAATTATCTTCAAGTCTTCTTACCTTGCATATTTTTCAAGCTTATTTTTAACTTACAAATGAAAAAAGATACAACAAAAAAGAATCAAGGTGTGTGCAAGTTTGTTTATCTCAAGTAACGAATACAAAAATTCACAATCTTGAAGATGGTGAATTTATTTTAACTTAAAACAACTTATAATTAATTTGAATTGACGGTATATTGTAAAATAAAGTGACCAATAACTTTTCATCTTCTATTCTCTTTATTTCTCAGATATTTATGTGAGAGTTTAAATATTAATACTAATTTATTTTAATATATATTTTTCTTTAAATCCTAATAAATTGTGAAACAATTCTTAAAAAGTATAATAACTTAAATTATAAGAAAATAAAAATTGTTGGTAACCAATTATATATTAATTTTTATGTGGCTTGATTTATTTTAGAGACCAATTACTCTGATTGTTTCATTATCTTAATTTATCAATATTTTTAAAAATAAATATTAATTTATTTTAGGCCACTAACCATGGTGATTATTATAAAAATATCGTCTAAAAAGATTTTTTTTTTCTTGAGACACAGTTTAAGGTAATATGATTGGAGAAGTTTTTTTTTTTCTAACTCTATTGGTTTGAGCTTTCTCTTTTTCTCTCTTCATTTTTTAAAATTTAATACCCAGATAAATTTGTTTATTATAAAAACTGAAAAAAAATAATAATAACACAAAGTTGTAAGAGAATAAATAAAAAAGAAGAAAGGAAATAATATCATAAACAGGAATTCAAAAGCAATAATTAGACATTAAAAAATGGAAACAACATTTCTGAAGAATACCTCGTTAAGAACTCGCAAATACGTGATTGTATTACTACAGATATAACATTTAGACATTCGCCAAAATCTATCACCATCCTATATATTTGATAATTAGAAAACTTGGTTATTACCAAAAATCTCCAAGAAAAAGAAATATATAGACTTAAAGATAAAAACTCATCCCAAAGTTGTGCATTACTTTAGATGTGCAGATGACTTCTCAGAGATGAATGTTCATCCATATATCATAATTAACCAAATGTCCGTTGTAAGTTTCACCATTTTTCAGTTCCCTCAAACAGTTTATAAGCAGAAACAAAAGATGAAATTATAATAAAACTACATTTGTCTTGTTTTCTAGTAGTGTATGAAAATGACTTACTCTTTAATGTACTTGTTGTAGCTTAGGGGGATAGATTACTTAAACTGTATAATTCTTGTAGACTCATTATAGACCGTTTTGTAATTGTGATTCCTTTTATTATTATTATTAATACCAATTGAACAACTTTTCATTAGCTTAATTGTATGTGAAGTGGTTGCTAATCTTTTGTTCTTTGAACTTCTTTATGGAAAGTTAATCTCTTCTTAAAAAATATATATGAGATAGCCACCTTTACAAAATAGTTTATTTTATTGTTTCGTTGTAGGAACTATAATTACAATATGATTAAGGGTGCTTTAAAGATAAATATGTGCACTAGCTTGAATATGTGAAGAGAATGAAACCACTCAATTTCTACCATGAATATTTTCTATGTATACTTATATGTGTGCAAGGTTATATTGACACCACATCATCAACAATATATATATTTTTCATTTAACAACGTTTACAATCATCTTAATAATTAAAGTATGTCTTAATAGGAAGAATCATGTTTGAACTATTTTGTCCAAATGATTTTTTACAATTTCAAATTTGTCATTCCATTATTAATTAGGTTATGTAAAGATATTTGATCAACATTATTACAATTTTCAAAGGTTATTATGTAAGTTCATTCTTCCACATTTATTTTAAATAATAAATGGAATACATTTTAAAAAAAAATAATAAATTGAATACATTTAATACGATAATCATTAGTAATTAATAATTAATGTATAAAAATCTCAAATGTTAAAATATAAAAAGTTTTTCACAATTAATTAATTATTTTAAGTTATTTTAGAAAAAAAATATTAAAATCTCAAAAGTTATTTCAAATAATAAATGGATTACATTTTCTTAGAAAAATAAATGGAATCCATTCAATATAATAATCATTAGTAATTGATAATTAATGTACAAAAATCTCAAATGTTAAAATATAAAAAGTTTTTGATAGATAATTAATCAATGTTTTTTTTCTAATTATCTTTTTTTTTAAACAGCTTTTTCTAATTATTTTAATACTTAATGGAATTGATTAAATTTTACAACTTTTGGAGTTTAAGTTTTTGTAACTCTCAATTTCTACCTATAAATATGAATATTTTTCATCATTTCTTTACAAACTCTAGAATCTATATTTGTTCTTTAGTTTTTTTTTTTTTCATTCAAATACTCATTATTTTATAAAGTTCTTCAATCTTCAAAAGCATCTCAAGATTTTTGTGTTACATTTAAGTTGGCAAGCAATACACGTGTCGTCGAATCAATATGTTAAATTACTTTGTAACATTACAATTACATTGATGAAGTTAGTGAACAATGTGTGATTGACCAATTATCTTGTAAGAAAATCTGTCTTTAATTATATCTTTATCATTATATTCATTTTTAATAAAATTAAAAGTGGCTTAAAATTGTTTAAAAAAAAAATTAATACGAAGAATAATTTTGAACTATTTTTTCAAGCTCTAATTATATAATTGCATGCATGCCTCCATTATTTACTTTTTATTAACTAAAGTAGTTGTAATAATTTTACCTCTTACAAAACAAAATTACATTATTTCTAAACGAAAATGATATTTCTTTTTCATTATTTTTTTAGACTACTATTTTAGATTTTTATAAATTATTTAAATGTATTTATTCTTTATTTCATCACAAATTTTAGGATCTACATTTGTTCTTTAGTTTTTTATATGTTGAATATGAGAGAATGATTTGCTTGATGATTTCATCTCCTCAATAAAGTTATATATATATATGGCCTAACTATAGAATAATAGAAAACAAAATCTATTAATAGAATCATACCTAATTCTAAGATTACATAAATTTACATGTAAAGAAATATCTAAAATTTAGATTACACAAACAAATTAAGTAACTAATATCTAATAGCCCCCCAAGTTGGACAACACAAGTTCTTAAGTCCAAACTTGGTGGATATAGAATAAAGGAAGAAGTTGGCAATGACTTGGTAAATATAACAAGTTGAAATTGGTTACATACGGGTAAAAGCTTCAAAAATTCAGACGTAACTTTATCACAAACGAAATGACAATCAAATTTGATGTGTAAATTTATATTGAAAAAAGTTTAGGATCTACATTTGATTTTTTTTTTTTTTTTTTTGTTTGTAATAGCCCATTTAAGTTAATTATTAAAAAGAATAAAGGTTTCTTTAAGTTTATTAAAGAGTTATGGCTTTTTGTGGTTTAATCCCAAAAAAGGGGCAAAATGGTCCTTTAACACATGGTATTTAAAAGGAAATTTCATAACCCTAAGGCTGTTTTGGACCCTGTTCACGCACTGTTCATCCTCCATCTTCCCCGAAATTTTCGTCTCACCGCTGCTAGCTAGTGGGTTACGTCTAAATGGCTCGCAAAAGAAGCTTGCAGTGTTTGCTGTTGTTTGGGTCCAGTTGCAGTGTCTTCGCAAGTAGCATCACCGCCGCGTCCATGTGGGTTTGTCGCTTCATTCGTCGCCGGAGAGGTCTGCGAGAGTTAGGCATGGGTTCAAGGTTATACGCGAGTGGTTCGCACGTGAGTGGTAGCGTCTGTGGGTCGCCGTCGCAGCTAGTCATCATGGGTTGGCTTGGCGTGTTCGTTAGTTGCGCTGTCGAGGAGAGGTTCTAGCCAAGGTGCCACCGCCGTTGGCCATAGCTATGGTAAGTGGGTTCTTTTCTTTTGGGGTTTAGTTGGCTCAAATGTAGAAGAAGAGTGGTGTTTGGCTAAGGGTATATGTTATTTAAATTGTGGATTGGAGTTTTTGTTTTCTAGTTTAAGGCTATTTAAGTTAAGGATAAGGGTTGTTTGTTTGCAAGTGTTAAGCCATTCAAATGAAGATTAAAGGATGTTTGTCTATTGGTTTAAAGCTATTTAAGTTGAGAATAAACTTGCTTGGCTACTAGTTTATGTGATTTAAGGGGTGTTTGGGCCACCAAGAATAAGGGGGAGAATGAGAATAAGGACGATTCCTCATGTTTGGGCCACCAGAAATCATTCCCCCATAATCACGTTTTCCAAAAATCATTTTTTTCATTCTCCCTCAACTACTTTTTATTCTCTCTCCAACAACTTTTCATACATTACATCACTATTTTTTACTCACATCATATTCATTATTAAAATTTTCCAATAATCATTACCTTTATCTCAAACACAAATAATCATTCTCCCCATAATCATTACCTTCACCCCAAACACAAATAACCATTCCCTCCATAATCATTCCCTTCCTATTCTCCTCCTCATTTCCATTCCCCCCTTAATCATTACCATTCTCTTTGCCTCAAACACACCCTAAATGATGGTTTAAGCTTGTTTGGTTAGTTGGCTAAGGTCATTCTAGTGATGGTTAAGGGTGTTTCTTTCCAAGTTTAAACTTATTTAAGTTGTGGTTTAGAGTTGTTTCTTTGTCAGGTTTAGAGTCATTTTAAATGAGTTTCCAGCTTATTTGGTTAGGAGTTTAAAAGCATTTAAAATGTGGTTTAAGGCTGTTTGGATATGGGTTTAGTGGTTGTTTGGATTAGAGTTTGATGGGAGTTTGGCTTGGGTTAAATGGTGAGTTTTGACCCATTGACTTTTCTGTTAACCAGGTTTGACCCAAGCCGTTCTTCGCTCTTCAAGCTGAGTTTGTGAGGCGTGTGTAGTCGCTAGGGGCACATTTTTCGAGGTTCTTTACTATTAGATAAATTTGATATTCTGGATCCGATTTTGATGGTTTGAGGTGCTAGTTTTGACAGATTTATTAGTTTTAGGGCTCGAAGTTGTGTTAGCTAGTTGGAGCTTCTAGTGGATTCTTGGAGAGCTGTTAGTGGATTGGCCAAGTAAGGGACCCGTTAACCCTTCTCAAGGCCTGTGGTAATACATGTATTAGATTGTTTGTATTGATTTACTTGTCCTGATTGTAGCATGATTTATGTGGTTTTATGCATGTACTGTTTGTAATGAGAGCATACAACATATCTATTGTTATTGATTAATCATCCTATGCATATTGTTTGTTATTGCATGATGGATCGCATGTCCCTCAGTTGTGGACTTGCCTGTGATTGATATTGTATGTTGGATCGCATGTCCCCCAGTTATGGACTTGCCTGTGTTTGACACTTCTTGATGCCTCGATTAGGCCTGATCGAGTCACTGAACGGAGAGAGGTACTAGTAGACCAGCGTGAATGATGATGTGTCGGGCTCATACTATAACTTAGGAGTATACCGTTGAGTTGGGACTTCCGTGGATGGTCGACCGACCAGGCTCAGGGCCCTAACAACTGTCTACTAGTAGCCTAGGGAACCCTCTAGGTATGTGGTATGGGCTATGATGCCCTTGGTGAGTCGTGTTGGATCCACCACTCACCGGGAGTTAGAGGTCTGTTGGCCGACAGGTAGCATCGCTCACCAGACCCCTCGACTTGGAGTAGGTTCCCAGATTGCCCTAAAGTCAGAGGACTTCTGTGGACTGTTGGTCTTTAGGTTTGGATCTCTAGATTGCTCTACGTTGTGCAGGTTAAGGAGGAGCTCCCTGATCTGTTACCTAGGAGCTCAGTTATGATAACCCTTTGATTGTGCTATTGATCATGCTTGTTTGTTGATGCTTCTGATTTGATGCATGTTTGTACCTCGAGTTGGGATCCTTACTGAGTTTGCAAAAACTCACCATTCCACTGTGGAATACCACAGGTACTACGAGATTGTATCGAGATGGGTGATCGGACGAGTTGGAGATGACCATGGGACCCGCTACATTATTCTGTTTTGAGTCTTTTAAATTTTTTTCTTTCTACATGAACTATTTAGGGGCATGATAAGTTGTACATGTGTTACCGAGCTTTTATGTTTTGACTATTGGGTACCCTATGATTGTTTTAACTAATTTATGGTTTTTATAAACTTGTTCTTCTGAGTTATTTCAAAGAGGTTTTTATTTTAAATTTACATGCCCGGGATGTCGAGTACTATTTTCATGCATTTAGAGTTAAGGGCTTAGGTTTAGACCCTAGTTTGGGTCGAGTCCTTACAGTTGGTATCAGAGCTTAGAGTCATAGATTCTGTAGACTAGCTTACATCGTAGGCTGCTGTTTTGTTCCTCATGGTTTTCAGCTGCCGATCTTCATCAAGTATCTTGGTAGTGGAATAAGGATTTTGTTAAAGCATGTTTTAGTTATGATCAGCATTGTTTGTTTATGGCATTTTATTGCATGTTATGATACTTGCATACTAGCTCAGAGCTTTCAGAGGGGACTGGGATGTCCCTAAGTTTGTTGTAAACTTTGAGATTTCTAGAAGAGTTACTAGAAGTTTTGTTAAAGGTTCAAGAGTAGTTGAGCTGTGTGAGCTTTGAGCTCAAGAGGAGCATCGGTCTTGAGGTGCAGTCTTTTAAGGGTCAGCATGAAGTGCAATCCCAGAGTTAGAGCATTAGAGACACTCAGTGTTGTTGCTTAAGTTGCAGTTGCCAAAATTGGGCTGAAAGCTAAGATTTTGGTTGTTTTGAAAGTTAGAAAGGAGTTCGGGGAGCTCTTTAGTGTGGCCAGTATGTTGCTCAAGTGTTGACACTAGTTGCATATGCTCAGGTTGGGAGTAGAGATGGAAATTGCTGAAATTTTCAAAGATTTTAAAAGAATTTAAGAAGTGAGACCCCTACCACTTAGTTGGATTGATTAAGATTCATTAGTAGTTGAGGCATGGTTGCCATCGTTTGAGATGAAGATCTTTCGCCACAAGATTTTCTCTGAGGAGTTGGAGATTCGATATGAAGTTTTGCTTGAGAGTTGAGGCAAAGGTCTGGTTATAGACTCTGTTGAGTATTAAGCCAAAGTGTTGGACCGTTTTTAGTTTGATGACCTTAAAGAGCCATTTATTGGATTATACTGTAAGATGGTGATAAGCAGAGGGCGTTAGCTCAATTCTCCTACTTTTAGCAGGGGAATGATGTAGTGTCAATTTATGCGATAAATTGATTGGACTTGCAAGGTTGGCAAGGAATTAATTTGTGCTGCTAGACAAAAGAGGAAGTCTAGAACTACCAGACTGTCTGGGTTTGAGAGTCAGCAACAAGGTTAAGGATTCGATAAGTTTAAGGTCGAGGCCAGTTAGCGGGTTGTGTTTGGGGAATCGCCAGATGTCGCCCATGGTTGCCTGCGAGTGAGTCAGATTTGATTCCTTGTTTGGAGTGGTTGTTGGAGAACCATGCGGTGATTGATGACAGTTGTGAGTAGGTGATTTTAGGCATCTTGGAAAGTCGAGCTTTTAGTTTAGAGGCAGGAAGCAGGAGAGAGTCCCCCATCGATTTCGACCTTGAAGGTGAGGAAGCTGTTAGCTAAAGGAGCATGGGCTTTCTAGCCTCAGTATTAGGAGCAGAAAGTTTGTGTGGGCTGTCTGTTCTGTTCCAGTAGTGAGTAAGTTCGCCGATTTATTTCCAGAGGATCTGCCAGAATAGCCTCCACCCCGAGTAGTATTCTTTTTAGTTGAGCTTGAGCTGGGGAACGACCCCATCTCAAGGTTTTGCTTATGATGGGCTCGATGGGGTTAAAGGAACTTAAAGTTTACTTGCAGGAGTCGTTTGATAGTGGCTTCACCCGTCCCAGTGTGTCTTTTATGAAGTCTCGGTGTTGTTGTTAAGAAGATCGTTGGTTATGCAAAATTATGTTTTAGGTTTCAAAAGTTCTTTAAGCGAGTAGTTAAGTCAAATACCTGTTGCCCAGGATCGATGACTTATTAGATGAGCTTCAGGGAGCAGTAGTATTCCGAAGATCAGTTTGTTCCTGGTTGCTAGCATTTGATAGTTGATTAGAGAGAGGTCGGGCATTGTGTGATCAATTGGGTGGGATACTGGTTTGATTTTGAGAAGATGTTTGATTTCAACACTGTTTGGTTAGTACCTGAGTGGTCAACACTGTTTGATACTGGCTCAGCTTCTTGGTGGACATTGTCAATTAGCATGGGATTCTTGTGAGTATCACTCTAGATAGAGATGTTTGGTCCACTTTGCACTTTTGGAATAGCCTACGGGAAGACTGTGGAGTTGCTTGTAAGTTTAGTTTAGCTTTTCATCCGCAGACCGATGGTCAGACCTAGAGATTCAATCAAATCTTGGAGTATATGTTGAGTTCTAATGAATTTTTCTCTCTATGCGGTTGAGATAGGTGGATGTATCTGTGGGAGTTGCTTGGTATCAGTTATCAGTCATTTACCCAGTTGGCACCATTTGGGGCATTTTATGGAAAGATGCAGATCACTTGTCCATTGGAACGAGGTTAGAGAAAGAAAGTTGTCGGGATCGTAGTTGTTGTAGTTGACCAGTGAGGTAGTTCATGAGATCTATGCTAGAATGCTTATTGCTGATGGTCGTCAGAAAAGTTATGTAGGTGTTCATCGTAGAGATATATAATTGAGGTTAGCAGCCTTGTGTTTTAAAAGTGGCATCGATGTGGGGAATGCAGAGATTCGAGACTACAGAGAAGCTGAGCCTGAGTTGTATGCTCGTTGGTGTTTCTCGAGTGAGTTGGTGCAGTATCATGTCGTTAGCCTTGCTTTCGTTTTGCTCAATGCATTTTGTGTTCCATGTCTGATGTTTCATCAGGATGTGCCAGGCTTGTTCGATGTTGTTGATCACGAGCCTTTGGCATTAAATGAGGATTTTTCTTGTACAGAAAAGCTTGTTCGATTTTGGATCGAGTTCTTAAAGTTTTGAAGAACAATGAGTTGCTCTCGTTAAAGTGTTGTAGAGGTGGTTATGCACTCTTGTTGTTCTGGGTTATTTGAGCCTTAGTCAACTTTCGAGGACGAAAGTTTTCTAAAGGGAGAATATTGTAATAGCCCATTTAAGTTAATTATAAAAAAGAATAAAGGTTTTTTTAAGTTTATTAAAGAGTTGTGGCTTTTTTGTGGTTTAATCCCAAAGAAAAAGCAAGATGGTCATTTAACCCATTGTATTTAAAAGGAAATTTCAGAACCATAAGGCGGTTCTGGACCCTGTTCATGCACTTTTCATCCTCTGTCTTCCCCAAAATTTCCGTCTCTCCATTGCTAGCTAGTGGGTTTCGTCCTAATGATTCGCCAGAGAAGCTCATAGTGCTCGTCGTTGATTGGGTCCAGCTGTTGTCGCGAGTAGCATCATCGCCGTGTCCATGTGGGTTTGTCGCTTCGTTTGTCATCGAAGAGGTCCGCGAGAGTTGGGCATGGGTTCAAGGTTCTACGCAGGTGGTTCGCCCGTGAGTGGTAGCGTCTGTGGGTCATCGTCGCATCTCGTCATCGTGGTTTGGCTTGGGGTGTTCGTCGGTTGCACTGTAGATGAGAGGTTCCAGCCAAAGTGCCACCGTCGTTGGCCATAGCTATGGTAAGTGGGTTCTTTTCTTTTGGGGTTTAGTTGGCTCAAAGGTAGAAAAAAAGTGGTGTTTGACTAAGGGTATATGTTATTTAAATTGTGGATTGGAGTATTTGTTTTCTAGTTTAAGGCTATTTAAGTTAAGGATAAAGGTTGTTTGTTATCAAGTGTTAAGCCATTCAAATGAAGATTAAGGGTTGTTTGTCTATTGGTTTAAAGCTATTTAAGTTGAGAATAAGCTTGTTTGGCTACTGGTTTATGTTATTTAAATGATGGTTTAAGCTTGTTTGGTTAGTTGGCTAAGGTCATTATAGTGATCGTTAAGGGTGTTTATTTCCAAGTTTAAACTGACTTAAGTTGTGGTTTAGAGTTGTTTGTTTGCAGGATTAGAGTCATTTTAAATGAGTTTCCAGCTTGTTTGGTTGGAGTTTAAAAGCATTTAAAATGTGGTTTAAGGCTGTTTGGATATGGGTTTAGTGGTTGTTTGGATTAGAGTTTGATGGATGTTTACCTTGGTTTAAATGGTGAGTTTTAAATCATTGACTTTTCTATTGACCAGATTTGACCCAAGCCGTTCTCAAGTTTGTGAGGCGCGTGTAGTCATCGGGGCACATTTTTTTAGGTTCTTCACTATTTGATAAATTTGATATTCTAGTTTTGATGGTCTGAGGTGCTAGTTTTGACCGGTTTGTTTGTTTTAGGGCTCGGAGTTGTGTTTGGCTAGTTTGAGCTTCTAGTAGATTCTTGGAGAGCTGTTAGTAGATTGGCCAAGTAAGGGACCCGTTATCCCCTTCTCGAGGCTTGTGGGTAATACATGTATTGGATTGTTTGTATTGATTTACTTGTCCTGATTGTAGCATGATTTATGTGGTTGTATGCATGTACTGATTGTATTGAGAGCATGCCGCATATCTATTGTTATTGATTAATCATCCTATGCATATTGTTTGTTATTGCATGATGGATCGCATGTCCCCCAATTGTGGACTTGCCTGTGATTGATATTGCATGTTGGATCGCATGTCCCCCAATTATGAACTTGCCTGTGTTTGACACTTCTTGATGCCTCGATTAGGCCTGATCGAGTCACTGAACGAAGAGCGGTACTAGTAGACCAGCGTGAATGATGATGTGTCGGGTTTATACTGTAACTTGGGAGTATACCGTTGAGTTAGGACTTTCGTGGATGGTCGGTCGACCAGGCTCACGGCCCTAACAACCGTCTACTAATAGCCTAGGGAACCCTCTAGGTATGTGGTATGGGCTACGATGCCCTTGGTGAGTCGTGTCGAGTCCACCACTCACTGCGAGTTAGGGGCCTGTTGACCTACAGGTAGCATCGCGCGCCAAATCCCTAGACCTGAAGTAGGTTCCCAGATTACCCGAGAGTCAGAGGACTCCTGTGGACTGTTGGTCTTTAGGTTTCGATCTCTAGACCGCTCTGCGTGGTGCAGGTTAAGGACGGGCTCCCTAATCTGTTACCCAGGAGCTTAGGTTATGATAATCCTTCGATTGTGATATTGATCATGCTTGTTTGTTGATGCTTGTGATTTGATGCATGCCTGTACCCCGAGTTGGGGGATCCTTACTGAGTTTACAAAAACTCACTCTTCCACTGTGGGGTACCATAGGTACTACAAGATTGTATCGAGATGGGTGATCAGACGAGCTGGAGATGACCATGGGACCCGTTGCATTATTCTGTTTTGAGTCTTTTAAATTTCTTCTTTCTGCATGAACTATTTAAGGGCATGATAAGTTGTACATGTGTTACCGAGCTTTTATGTTCTGACTATTGGGTACCCTATGACAGTTTTAACTAACTTATGGTTTTTATAAACTTATTCTTCTGAGTTATTTCAAAGAGGTTTTTGTTTTAAATTTACATGCCCGGGATTTCGAGTATTGTTTCATGCATTTGGAGTTGACTTAGGTTTGGACCATAGTTTGGTCGGGTCCTTACATTTTTCATTTAAATATTCATTGTTCTTAAAAGTTCTTCAATCTTCAAAACATCTCAAGATTTTTGTGTTACATTGAAGTTGACAAGGAACGCACGTGTTGTCGAATCATTATGCTAAATTACTTTGTAACATTACAACAGCTTTGATGAAGTTAGTGAACGATGTGTGATTTATAAATGGAAGTAAGAAAATCTTTGTCTTTATTTTTATCATTATTTTCATTTTTAATAAATTATAAGTGGCTTAACATTATTTAAAAAAAACTAATAGAGAGAATAATTTTGAACTATTTTTTCCAAGCTTTAATTATATAATTGTATGCATGCTTCCATTATTTACTTTTTATTTACTTAAGTAGTTGTAATATTTTTACCTCTTACAAAACACAATTACATTACTTCTAAACAAAAATGATATATTTTTTTAATTTCTTTTTTAGACTACCATTTTAAATTTTTATAAATTATTTAAATGTATTTATTCTTTATTTCATCACAAACTTTAGGATCAACATTTGTTCTTTAGTTTTTAGTAAGTTGCAAATGAGAGAATGATTTGCTTGATAATTTCATCTCCTTAGTGGGGATATATATATACACATATGGCCTAACCCTAGAATAACAAAAAAACCAAATCTCTTAATATACAAATCTCCTTAATTCTAAAATTACATAAATATACATATAAAGAAATATCTAAAATCAAGATTACACAAACAAACTTGAGTAACTAATATCTAATAACTCCTCAAGTTGGACAATACAAAATTTTTAGTCCAAACTTGGAACATATAGAATAAGAAAAAGAAGCTTGGAATGACTTGGTAAAGATATCAACAAGCTAAGACTGGTAGCATATGGGCAAAAGTTTAAAAAAGTCAGACATAACTTTATGAAAAACGAAATGACAATCAAGTTTGTTGTGTAAATTTGTATTGAAAAATCTCTAGGATCTACATTTTTTCTTTGGTTTTTTTTTTTCATTCAAATATTCATTGTTCTTAAAAGTTCTTCAATGTTCAAAGCATCTCAAGATTTTTGTATTACATTGAAGTTGACAAGCAATGCACGTGTCGCCAAATCAATATGTTAGATTACTTTTAAATATTACAACTACTTTGATGAAGTTAGTGAGCAATGTGTGATTGACTAATTATCAAGTAAGCAAATTTTCGTTTTTATTTTTATCTTTATCATTATTTTCATTTATAATAAATTAAAGTGGCTTAACATTGTTTAAACAAAACTAATACCAAGAATAATTTTGAACTATTTTTTCCAAGCTCTAATTATATAATTGCATGCATCCCTCCATTATTTACTTTTCATTATTTTCTTTTAGATTACCATTTTAAATTTTTATAAATGGTTTAAATGTATTTATTTTTTTTATTTCTTCACAGACTTCAGGATCTACATTTGTTTTTTAGTTTTTAATAAGTTACTAATGAGAAAATGATTTGCTTGATGATTCATCTTCTCAGTATGATTATATATATACACACATATAACCTAACTCTAGAATAACAGAAAACCAAAACTCTTAAATAGAATCATACCCAATTCGAAGATTACATAAATATACATGTAAAGAAATATCTAAAATTAAGATTACACAAACAAACTTAAGTAACTAACATTTATTAGCTCCTCAAGTTGGACAATACAAGTGTTTTAGTACAAATTTGAAACATATAAAATAAAAGGAAGAGGCAATGACTTGGTAAAGAGGTCAGCAAGCTAAGATTGACTGCGTACTAGCAAAAGCTTCAAAAATCTAGACATAACTTTATCACGATTGCTAGCATAATGGCAATCAATTTGATATGTTTAGTCTGTTCATGGAATACATGATTGCTAGCTAAGTGCACAAGTGCTTAATTATTACAGTAGAGCAAGGCCAGACGTGAAATTGAAACATGAAGGTCAGAAAGAAGATTAGACAACCATAATAACCCACAAGGAACAAATGCAAGAGCCTTATATTCAACTTCGGTAGAGGAGCGAGACAAGATGCTTTACTTTTTAAACTTTCATGATATCATGTTGTCGCCAAGAAAATATAGAACCCAATAATAGATCTCCAAGTATCAATACATGGTGTTCAATCAAAGCCAGCAAAAACTTTTAACAAAAAAGCTGTGATGGGAGTAAACAACATCTATTGTCTTTGAGAAGCCTTTAAATAACACAGCAGATGGTGAACTGGCAACAAACTGACTAAGTTTATTAAGCGTAAAGACAATGTCCGGCTGCGAGATTGTGAGATAGATACACTTCCCACTAGTCATCCTAAGACTTTTGAAGTTTGACCTTTGGATCCATGGGTAATGCTCCAATTTTTACACCCAGCAGACCTTCATCTTAAAGAAGTTGCAAAGTATAATGTCATAAGGACACATAAAATCCCTTGCTTGACTGAACTAAATCCAAACCAAGTAAGTATCGCAAGGAACCCAAGTTCTGAAGTTGAAATTTCCAATGCAAAATTCTTTTCAGATAATTAATTTGTGTCAAGTTGGCCTTAGTAACTATGATGTAATCCACATAAATTAAAACAATAATGAAGTTAGCTTTGATACCCCATACAAATAATGAATAGTCTGACTTAGACTTCAGATACCCAAGGGCATGTAAGTGTTAATGCCCTAAAGGCCTAGTAGTTTGTAATTAAAAAAGCATAATTTTTATTGTATTCATTTGTAATTAATAAAGAGTTATTAATTATTTTATTGATTATTTAATTATCACATTATCCAAACTAAATGTAGATTAACGACGTTTAACCCTTTGTTTTAACGATGTATGCTGAGACAAGTATATTGGACATACAAGTGGATCTAGGTCTAAGTGTCTTACATAAAGATGTCTACAATATATAGATTATGGTTGGGTACCTCGTCTTGGTGACAATGTTGGTACGACCCGCTTTGCAATAGCTGCAGACAACCTGATCCTAGTTGGTCATGTGAAGACATGTTAGTCAGGGTGCCCATGCAAAATTTTTTTGCATAAGATTGAGACATGAAATATGTTATCCGTCTAAGAAATTCTGTTATAGACGTCGATAAATATTTCACTAGGATGATCATATGCTAGTATGATCTTAATCCTGAGTGAATTGTGAACTTATATTTGTGAAAACGTCATTTGATATGAATGGGTGATGGCAGTCAAATATCATTGTTTAATATGCCTCCTACATAGGGGATTATCGTAGTGAGTAGTTGAGAACGCAATATCACAAGATGAAATTCTCTCATTCCCTATTATTGAGAAGTAGAAGAGTTGTTCTCTTAAAGAATGATTTTGAGACTTGAACAAAGGGTACCCATCTCGCATTGGTTTATGAGGACATTAATTCATGGTTGGATAAAGAGTAGTTTGTTCAATAGAGGAATTGATGATACTTAAGGAGAAATATGTAATTACAAGGGTAAAACAGACATTTGATCCAGCTGTGAATTATGAACAACTCGTGAAGGATCGTATAGCAAATGATAGATTATATCCGTGGACATAACTTGTCCTACGGTGCAAAAGAGATCAACACCGATCTTTAGTGGAATAATCTTTTTCAATCAGATCTCTATTGAGGAAAATATTATTAACATCCAATTGAACGAAAGGCCAATTCTCTGAAACGTCCAAGAGAAGAAGTACTCTAGCTGTCACCAGCTTTGCTGCCAATGCAAAGGTTTCACTGAAATCCAATCATTTTTGTTGTGTATGTCCAAGCTTTGTCGCGGTACAAAGGTTTCACTAAAATCCAATCATTTTTGTTGTGTATATCCTTTGGCCAATATGCAAGTTTTGTAACATTCAACCAAACCATCTGTTCTATATTTTATTTTATATATCCATCGACAGCACTAGTAGAATATTGGGTTAAGTTGGCGGGCGAATATTGGGTTAAGTTGGCGGGCCAAAGCCCGCCATTAATAGCCTTGACATTGAAGGCTTGTAGTGGCGGGGAAGGAAAAGGTGGTGAGCATTGTCCGCTATAAAAAATAAGTCCAATGATGCACGCACGTGCCCACCACCAAAAGTCATCAATGGGACAAGCGCATGCCTGCCACCAAAGGCCATCAAAGGCACGTGCTCGTGCCCGTCACCAAAAGTCATTAGTGGCACACGCGAGTGCCCGCCACCAAAACTCCTTTTTTTTTAAAAAATATTAATAAATCCCCACCGAAATGGGTCTCATGTTATTTTAAACTGGTCAGCTCGATTGTGCCCACCATTAAAAGACATTATCAGTATATTAAAAAGGACATATATATTGTGTCCGCCATTAAAAGTCATTACACTTTATTAAAAAAAAAAAAAAAATGGAGTCCGTCATTAAAATATCATAACATTTTATCATCATTTTATTAAAAAAAGACGTACAAGTTGTGCCCACCATTAAAAGTCATTCTACTTTATAAAAAAAAAAAGCACATATCGACTTGAAATAATCATTAACACCTTTCTAACCATTTCTAAACTTTATAATAAATTATAAAAAACCCCTCATTCTAACTTCTAAAAAGAATATAAACATATATATGCATGTCTTAACACAATAATGGTTATATGCTACCAAAATTTCAGCAGCATAACATGACAATAATGCAATTCCAAAAAAAAAAAAAAAAAATCACTTGTATATTAACATAATGAAAAATCCATAATCCAGTTTGCAATAAATGGGACTTCGTCCCTCCAGAATATATGTACAGTCACATCAAGCTATTCAATTAACATTTAAACTACGTACAACTAATTTCCTACCATATGTCTACCTATGAACTCTGCCAATTCTACTCATACCTCATTAATATCAACTTGAGTGAATATGCTTGCGTCGTTGTTGAACTACAAGACACATATTATTAAAAACACCAAATTAGTGCATGTTATATATATATATATATATATATATATATGATTATATTTAACATGAATGTGTTAATTACAAAACTTATAAGTCTCATATGTGCATGGATGTGTTGTATGTTATCTTCCGTATGAATAGTTGGACATAAAATCCACATACTATGGATCCACTTTGTCTATGGCACTAGTGAACAAAATAGTTATATACTTAGTACGATAATTCAACATTACAAAAAAAGACTAGCAAAATAATTTGATTCTACTTTACCTTCACCCATTTCCAAAGCAAATGTTTGGCCCTCAACCCATGTTTTGAATGCAACGCTCGGTAGACACTATATTGATAAGGTTGGAATTTTAGGAAGATAAAATATTAATTCAAAACTCAAAAGTTTATTATTTAGAAACTTACCAAGTTACGATATCGTTTAAACCTTCATCGACCGGATTTTCACCTAATGAGTTGAAAATGTAAGTCGTATTGTCCTCAAGAATTAAGAAGACCAAAATCCTGTGGTGCATATATATATATATGCAAATTAACGAATATTTATTATGATATAAACATAATTAATAAGTATTAAAGATGCAAAATTTGGAACACATATCTAGTATTGAAGGGAAAGAATATTCGTTGACTGGGATCCTTCAACATGTCCAACCTAGCAACTAGACGATTAATTTGATCATTATTTTTTTTTTCTCCACAACTGATGCAAAGTCAGAATCGTCTACTAGTATGTAGTTATTCAATATCGTTTTATCACAAGTAGCCCATATACAACTGAAATAGAATGTGGAAACGTTATTAAATAAGACAAACACATAAAGTAGTATGAGAACGTAACAATTAGGAAGAAAACTGATAATTTACCCGATGTAACAAAGTATGAGAATATAGCCTATGTCTTCCATATTGCAATATTGCAAAATCTCATCTTGAGTAATATAAGAACATTCAGAATCTAAACCGTTTATGTTAATAGGTATATTTACTAAGCTACTTTCACCCAATTGATCTTTAGCATAATTATATACTAGCCTGATCATGGTTGGAATGGTCGTGTTCGATTGATGGGATTGCTAATCTAAAGTAGCCTTCTTACTAGTAGTTGATATAGACTTCGTACTAGTCGTTTTTTTTTTAGATTAGAGGGCTATGACAATAAACATTTTCTATTATTAGTAAAACAAATTTCGTACATGCTAAATTATTATAAGAATATAATGTACAATTATATATCTGCTTTGATGTAGTATGTGTTGTGATAATTAGTGATCTTGGCCATGACACAAAGGTTTTCAGAGCATGTCTAAGGTATTGAACCTTGTTGTTTATAGGGATGGGCCAGTCTATGTCCTCATTGCCCAAATCACAAAAAACACAAATGCACAAATTTGAAACATATAAGGAAAAATTACAACATACATTTGTGAAGAAATGAACTAAAAAGAGTTACCAAAACTAACAAAACAAAAAACTTGAAACAAACTTGTGAATATATGAAAAGATTACAACATAAATTAGCTAAGAGTTACCTAATTGTGAAGAAATTTTGAAATTTGTTAGCTAAACCCTTGATCTCCAAAGTGGCAGAAAATGGCAAAATGGGAGCTTGAAAATGATGAAAATGTGAAGAAACCTGACATTATGAGCCTCAAAGTGGCCGAAAATGGCAAAAATGGGAAGGAAATGGAAAACCCTAGACTTTGTGAGCTTGAAAATGGCCGAAAATGAGAAGAGGAGAAGAGGAAAAAGAGAAAGGGGTGGGACTCGGGTAGAGAGAGAGTGGAAAATTGGTAAAGTTGAAATTAAGAAAGAGGAAAAAGAGAAATGGGTGCGCGTATGTGAAGAAGAAACCCTAGATGCGATGGTGGGGGCACCTGCCATATACAACCCTTAACGGTGGGCGTTAATGCCCACCATGTTAACGACGGGTCTTCACGCTCGCCTCTTATGCATTTTAAATGCGGGCATACGTGCTCGCCACCATTTCTTTCGTGTTTTGACAACCTAAATTATCAGCCGGCCATCTTTATGAGATATTATAGTAATTCACCCAGCAAATTGTTTACCAATAAGTTAAAGAACTACTATCCAAGTCTTATTATACTCCATGGCCTTGAGTTATTTATCCATGAACTCCCTCCAATGTGTATGAGGCAATGCCTGATGGTAATACTCTGGCTCATATGAAGTCGAGACTCATAAAGAGAAATTTTTAAATTTAGAACCAAGAGCATTATATCTTACATGATGATGCAAGGGGTACCAAGTTGATAAGGAGGGCACAATGGTCTGAGATAAAAGGTCGCAATGATAATCAACAAGATAAGTAGGCATCTTAATAGGACAAGGTAGAATCTCGTGTACTCTTCGACTGCGTTAATAGCATTACATCAGTCATGCTCGATCTCGTTGTGTTGTTTGGGCTAAAAAAGAGATAAATGGCTAAAAAGAGATAGATCAATTATGCAATCAGGTCGTACAACTATGCCTGGAGCAACTACATACTCATTGTCTATAGGATTATATCTGTTGATCTGTCTAGAGTTGAGAAAGTTTGCACAAGAAAAACTCACATAACATGCACTACAAAAAATATCTTTTTCTATAGCATTTTATGATAGCATTTGCTTTTATATTAAAATGCTATTAAAAAGTAAAAAATAGCAAAGCGAAAAAATGAAAAATGCGCTCAGTTATTACAAATCCCAAAATACCCAAAATTAGGTTACAATTTTCTTTCTTTCGTCTAAGTTAATTGTCTCCTTCTCAATTCTCTCTAAAGCACAACCACTAGTAGGAAAATGATCAAAGATGGCGGGCATGACCCGCCTTTATTAACAAAAAATGGTAGGCACGTGCCCACCCTTAATAGTCTTGACATTGAAGGCTTTTGGTAGTGGAAAAAGAAAAGATGGCGGGCCCTACCCGCCACCAAAACTCTTCCATGGCGAGTCCACGTGCTCGCCACCAAAAGCCTTCGAAGGTGAGCTCACGTGTCTGCCACCAAAAGACTTCGAAGGCGTCCGGGCACGTGCCCACAACCAAAACTCTTTTTTAAAAATAAAAAATAAAATAGAAATCGAAAGAGGTCTCGGGTTATTTTGAAATGGTAAGCTCGTTTGTGCCCACCATTAAAAGACATTATTAGTTTATTCAAAAGGACACATACTTATTGTGTCTGCCATTAAAATTCATTAAAATTTAAAAAAAAAAATGAGAAATATGAAACTACCGACAAGAGATCTATCACTTTATAAAAAAAAAAGATGTATATGTTATGCCCGCCATTAAAAGTCTTTCTACTTTATAAAAAAAAGAAAATATATATTGACTTGAAATGATCATTAACACATTTCTAAACCAATTCTAAACTTTTTAATAAATTATCTAAGCTCCTCATTCTAACTTCTAAGAAGAATATAAACACATATATGCATATCTAAACACAATAATGAATATATGCTACCAAAATTTCGGCAGCATAACAGGGCAATAATGTGATTCCCTAAAAAATTTACTTGTACAAACTCCACCTGTATATAAACATAATGAAAAATCCAAAATTCAGGATGCAATAAATGGGACTTTGGCCCTCCAGAATCTATATTGTACAGTCACATGCATCAAGCTATTCAATTAAAATTTAAACCATGTACAAGTCATTTATTTCTCCGTATGTACTATCTTTGTATCATATATCTAGCTATGAATTCTTTCCATTCTACTCGTACATCATCAATATCAGCTTGAGTGAATGTGCTTGGGCCGTTGTTGAACTACAATGACACATAATTCAAAACAACAAATTAGTGCATGTTCTATATATATATATATATATATATATATATATCTGTGTGTGTGTGTGTGGTTATATTTAACCTGAATGTGTTAATTGCAAAACTTACAAGTCCCAATATGTGCGTGGATGGGCTATATATCATCTTCCGTATAAATAGTTGGCGTAAAATTTACATACTATAGATCCACTTTGTTTAAGGCACTAGTGAAAAAAATAGTTACATAATTAGTACGATAATTCAACATCACAAAAAAAGAATAACAAAATAATTTGAATATTCTACTTTACCTTCACCCATTTCCAACGTAATTGTTTGGCCCTCATAAAGTGTTTTGAATGCCACACTCAGGAGGCACTACATTTGTAAAGTTGAAATTTTAGGAAGATAAAATATAAATTTCAAAGCTCAAAAGTTTATTTTTTAGAAACTTACCAAGTTACGATATCGTGAAACCCTCATCGAGGGGAAAATGTAAGCTGTATTGTCCGCAAGAATTAGGACGACCAAAATCCAGTGGTGCCTATATATATACAAATTAACGAATATTGATTCTGATATAAACATAAATAATAAGTATTGAAGGTGCAAAATTTGGAACACATACCCGATATTGAAGGGAAAGAATATTCATTGATTGAGATCCTCCAACATGTCCAACCTAGCAACTAGACGGTTAATTTGATCATTATTTTTTTTTTCTTCAGAACTGATGCAAAGTTGGAACCATCTACTAGTATGTAGTTATTCAATATCGTTTGATCGCAAGTAGCCCATATACAACTGAAATAGAATGTGGAAACGTTATTAAACAAGATAAACGCGTAAATTAGTATGAGAACATAACTATTGAGAAGAAAATTGATAACTTACCCGATGTAACAGAGTATGGGAATATAGCCTATGTCTTCCATATTGCAATATTGTAAAATCTCCTCTTGAGCAGTATAAGAGCATTCAGAATCAAAACCGCTTATGGTAAGGGGGTATATTTACTAAGCCAACTTCACCCAATTGATCTTTAGCGTAATTATATACTACCCTGATCATGTTTGGAACAGTCGTGTTCGATTGTTGGGATTGCGAATCTGAAACAGCCTGCTTACTAGTAGCTGATATAGACTTCTTACTAGTCGTTTTTTTTGGATTAGAGGGCTATGACAATAAAACATTTATATTATTAGTAAAACAAAGGGCTATGACAAGATATAATGTACAATTATTATACCTGCTTTGATGCAGTATGTGTTGTAATAATTAGTTTTCTTGGCCATGGCACAAAGGTTTTCAGAGCGTGTGTAAGGTTGTACAACTCGTTGTTTATAGGGATGAGCAGGTCTAAGTCCTCATTGCTCACAGATCTAAGTCCTCATTGCCCACAAGTATCATATTCAATTGTACAAGAATCTCTTCACCACTTAGCGGTTCATGGGCTATTCTATATTCTTGTTCTCCATTAAATGCTTTTTTCTGTCTTCTAAATGAGTGCCCGATTGGTAGATATTTTTTATGTCCGAGAAACACATTCTTGCCTCCTCTAGGTAAAAAAATTGATCATATTTTCTCTCCACAAATCGGACATGCTTTATAACCTTTTGTTGGACACCCACACAGGTTACCATATGCTGGAAAATCATTAATGGTCCAAAACAAAATAGTTTTCAGGGTGAAGCGTTGTTGTCAATGTGCATCAAAACATTGAATACCGATATTCCATAACATTTTCAGCTCGTCAATTAACGGAGCTAGATAGGCATCTATGTCATTTCCAGGTTGTTTAGGTCCTAAGATTAATGAATTTAACATGAAGAATTTACGTTTCATGCACAACCATGGAGGTAGATTGTAAGTCACCAACATAATTGGCCAAAAACTATATCTAATACTTTGGTCATCGTGTGGATTGACTCCATATGTTGATAGGGCTAGGCGAAGGTTCCTCGTTTCTAAACTAAAATCAGGCCACCTTTCGCCTATTTCTTTCCATGAAAATGTGTCTGCTGGATGTCGTATGTACCCATCGACCTGGCGGTCCGTAGCATGCCACATCAATAATCTCGCAGATTCTTTACTACGAAACATTCGTTCAAACCTTGAAATAGGAAAGAAATACCACGTGACTTTTACTGGAATATTTTTCACTCATTTCATATTCTTTTTAATCTTCCATCTTGATTTTCCACAAGTAGGACACATTTCTGCATCAACGATTTCTTTTCGATATAAACAACAGTCATTGATGCATGCATGGATCTTTTCATAATTCATTCCTAAGGTACTAAGTACTTTTTCGCATAATAGGTAGATATCAGAATTTCATTAGGACTAAGCAATAAAATGCTCAACAATTCTAATAGCTCTGAGAAACTTTTATCGCTCCATCCATGCTTTGCTTTCAAATTATAAAGCCTAATCAATGATGATATCTTGGTAAAATCTTTACAATTAGGATATAATGGTTTCTTGGCATCCTCTAATGCTTCCTCAAATATAGGGGATTTGTCATTAAAATAATTTTGTGCAGCCTCAAACATCCTTATTGGGTCATCCGGGTCATCCACATTTTCATCTACAATAACATCTATTGTAACACTTTCCATGTTTCTTTTCCTTGATACAGATTCTCCATGCCAAATCCATGTGTTATAACTTTGATCAATACCATTACAAAATAAATGGTCTCTTATTATATTCACATCTTGGTACTTAACATTCACACATTTCAAACATGGACAACAAACGACATTATTTAACCTTTTTTAATATCGTATTGCATTGTTTATAAATATCTCAACTCTCAAACCGTATTCTTGTGACATTCGATCCTTAAACATCCACGACTTATCCATAGCCATGTTTATAAATGTAGCCAACTAGAGAAACTTAACCTACAAACTTTTTAAAATAAAGTAGAATCTAGTCACATATCTAACTCAACTTAAATCAACAAAGAATTCAACTCAATTAATTCTAAAACAATACAATTATTTCTAAAGTCACACATGTAAATCAACTTATCAATCTAATCAAACAAACAAAAATTACAAGAAATTGCCCAATAGCCAAAATTGTGAAACAAACAAAAATGCTCAAATTTAAGTTTAAGGTAACTTTGAAACAAATGCCCAAATGAAACAAACATGAAAATGACATTTATCACAAGAAACACAAATGCACAAATTTGAAATATATATAGAAAAATTACAACATGCATTTGTGAAGAAACTTTACTAAGACTAGCAAAACAAAAAATTTGAACCAAACGATGTCAATATATGGAAAGATTAAATCATAAATTAGCTAAAACTTACCTAATTTGTGAAGAAATTTCGAAATTTGTTAGATAAACCCTTACCTCCAAAGTGGCCGAAAATGGCAAAATGGGAGCTAGAAAATGCCAAAAATTGAAGAAACCCGACCTTGTGAGCTTCAAAGTGATCGAAAATGGTGAAAATGGGAAGGAAATTGAAAGCCCTAGACCTTGTGAGCTTGAAAATGGCCGAAAATGAGAAGAGGAGAAGAGGAAGAGGAGAAATGGTTGGGGCTCGGGTAGAGAGAGAGTACAAAAAATACAAATGTAAAATTTTAGTAAAGTTGGAAAGAGAAAACGAAGAGGTGCGTGAAAAGAAAATGGGAAAGAAAAGATGGCGGGCGTGCCCGCCATCAAAAATCCTTAATGGCGGGCGTTAGTGCCCGCCTTCAAAACCTTTTTGTGCCAGCCACCAATTCCTCCGTGTTTTTTCAAAATCCATTTTCCTAGCTTGCCATCTTTATGAGATATTATAGTAGTGAACCACGAGGGAACTAATGGGCACTCCCATTTCCTTTCTCCAAAAAATTCAAGCTATTCAAAGAATTTTTTTCATTTACTGGTAAGTGGTATTTTTCTCTTACTACTTCTCTACACAATTTCTTTTTCTATTTCCACTTCTCTTTTCTCTCAACTTTTTCTCTAGTTTTTTTTTTCTTTTTTATTTTCTCCATATTGGTTAGCTAGCAGCAATGTTATCGTTATTACAAGTGCGTTGGCTTGAACCCGTTTGATGGAAACAACAGGATTTTCGGATGCTTACAACTAGCTAGAATCCAACTGAAAGGAAAATATTTTTGGGATAAAAAACTTGAAGCTGAGGTGTTAGTTATTTTTTTTAACATTGAGAGGTAATCCAGAAGCGATCTTTGCAATTTTCTTGTTTATCTTGAATTTCTAACCTGTTTGGATGAAATGAGTTTGTTGTTGTTTGCCAAATTCACCAAGAACATGTATTCATATCAAAAAGAAAAAGAATCCAACGTGAAAGGAACACTTTTCAATTTTTTTTATTTCGTATTGAAAAGTAAAATAGATAGAATAAGTAAAAGTAGCCCTTGCACAAAAATAGTTAAAAGTAGATTTCTAGTCAAATACCTTTTTTCTACTTTCTTTATGTAGAATATAGGAAATGAAGCACTTATTTTCCTTTTTTAGCTTCTATAGTTTGTTGAATTTTTATTTGTATATAATGTTTTATTTCTAATGTTGAGTGAGATGCCCACTTTTGATGGAAATAGTTTTGGGCTTCTTGGTAAAATTGTTCATTTGGTGAAAAAACATCTCAATCTTATGTATGGTTGTTCTTTCATCGCCCATCCTTTTAAGTTTGAAACTGAATGTATTGAATTTCCTTTTTGTGTATGTTAATCATATTCATTTTTTGCTTAACATCTTGATCGATAGGTCAAAGTGGATCCAGAACCATTGAAAATTTAAAGTATAGTTGATAGTATATATATTCTCTCAAAACTTTATTACACATGATGGCAAATATTTATTTTTTAACTATTAGCCATTTGTTAGGCCATTGTCTATAGATTATGGCTGGCCCTCTTTTCTTCTTTATTATTGAAGCCCCTTTTATTTTTATTTCATATTTTCATTGATATATGAAAAATAATAGGAACACCTAAAGTATTTTAAAGATTGGTTGGCTTAAAACATTTAGGAGTTATGCTAATTCTCCTTGTTGATAATTATGCTTTTTTTTTCACAGGTTAGTTGGTAAATATTTGCTTTAAATTCTTCGATAGTCTATGGAAGTTTTGTAAAATGAGATCTGAAACAACAAAGTAACATACTCTTGGATGTGCATTTTCACACGTTGAGGTAATGAAATTCCTAACCGCCACTCTTAAAATATGAGTTGAAGACTTGCTAATATTCCAAAGATGAGACTTGATGGTTTATAATTTCTATAGTCAGGAAAATGTCTCGGATATGATACAAGGTACGAACCTCTCAACTATGTACATCAAATGAACTAAAGTATCGGTGATCATAGTTTCTTTTTTATTTTTATAATTTTCCATGTTCTAAAACTCTACCTAAGTCTATCTATTAAAAAATAATAAAAATAAAAATAACTCTATCTAAGTCTAACTTGAAATATTCACCTGTAGAAGAAAATATGGTTTGAAATTCTAATCATGAATGTAGTTCATTTTGAGTTTATTAGGAGACAACACTTTTGAATAAGTAAAATTGTGAGAAACATCCTTTGTAATTGGTTTATACAATTGCTTAAATGTTTGCCAATCTTTGAAACTTTTTTGTTTTTAGTTCTTTTGTATTCTGCAAGTAACATATCTAATCTTGGGTGTTTTTACTATTTTTATGTCACGTGAAGTCTTGAGAAAATTAGATTGATTGTTTTTCACTACAAGAAATATATCTTTTTATAGCTTTATGTAATAACATTTTATAAAATTTGCTATGAAAGAAAGGAAAAAAAGGTCAGAATGTGGTTTAAAAAAATAAATAGTGTGCACTGAAGTTTATTCCCACAACACCTTGTAGTCTTTTTTTTTCTCTCTCTTTTATTCTCCACAGATTCCCCGTCTTACCCTAATCTCCAGCCCCTTCAATACCTTCTTCATCTACACACCTTTGCTTCCTCCCTCAAAGTGAAGGACGATTCTTCTACTCAAGATTGTGTTGCCTCCTCCATCGCTTCGCTAAGTATTGAAGCTTCAACGCTACCAAGTTGTAATGCTATTATTTTTTTCATTCTAAAATTTCTCGTGGTTTTGTGTTGATTTAAGGTAGAATCAGTAAAGACCAACAGAGAAAGGAAAAAATATAGAAGGGGAAGTAGAAATTGAATAGCAGCCATGACTCGAATGTCTTCTCAGCACACACATCTTCTTCCAATTCAAGGCCCCACATGATGATTTTATATTTTTTGGGACTTTTTGAATTCTGAGATAGAAATACGAGATTGAGACTTTTGTTTTCTTTGTTCTTTTTTACTAACTCCTTGATTAATATTTGCCTCTTATGCCTAGGAGTTTTCTCTCTACAACTTCTTTGGAAGGTACTTTCTGCTCGAGTTTTATTTTTCATTAGTTTAGGTGTTGTGATGAATGTTTGAATGATGCATATGTGATTATATTATTATTAAGTGGGATTGGAATTTTAGCAAGGGAACATAGAAGATGTACAATTGGCTTGCCCACTTCTCTCCCATTGGAGATTGAAGGATTAAGACGAAAATACCTATATCAATGTGGATTTGGGGATGTGGAAAATATGGTAAACTTTGGTTAGAAAGTTCTAATGATGAATCTGGGCCATTTTTCTTGTTAGGCTTGAGAATTGCAATGTTGTGCAAGTTGTGATAATAATTTAGTCTTGGTTGTCTATAGGAGAAACTTTTGGCATTTTGTATTTATTTAGTAGTCTAGTTTACCCAAAATTTACCTTTGTAGTTGAAAGAAGTACACTCTTATTTGACCAAAATATTGTTACTAATATCGATTTTGTTGATTATTCAATGTAGTTTTTTTTTCTTTTTCTTTTTCTGGGGATATTTCATCCAAGTTATGAGTTAATTGATTTTGTTTTCGTTTAGAATGGAAGAGTTGGTTGTTATAGTAAGAGGTTTTAGAATTGAGTCCAAAAATACTTGGGCAATATGTTAGTGCTCTGTGGAGGAAATTGAATCTCAGGAAGCTACTCAGATAGAGTGTGAAGAATAAACTTTATTTGATGAATTGACCCAAGTGATAGCTAAAGATGTATTTGAGTACATATTTTTATTCTTGCCATCATGGTGGAACTCTGACTTTTTCATAATTATTAGTTGTTATTTTGAAAAATGTATCTCGTTCACCTATAATTTTGTTCATTGAAATCATTTACAACCAGACTTTTTTTTTTTTCAAAATTCAATTCTAAAGCTCAAAGTTCACAGATATAGTTGTTTTACTTAGTTAATAGCTTTGTACACACATTATAGTTGTATTACTTAGGTAGCTATTTTTATACATAAATATATCTTGCATGATTTTCTAGATAATACAATAAAACAGAGTTCAATTTCACATACTCCTTATTTTAATTAATTATGTTCCCTTAAGGCTTTAGCATTAAATGTTGTTGTCAACTATTAATTTTCCCTTTAGGCTCTAGCATTATAGTATCCCATTTTAGTCTTTGAGCAGTGGAGGATTTAAGTTTATTGCCTTAGTTGAAAGTGTAAAAGAAACTTTGTAGAGATGGCATATGCTTTTACATACCAAATTAGAATGGTACTTCATTGAGTTTTCTTCAATTAAGTGCAGGCTAATGGATGAGTATGCAAATTAGAATGAGGCTTTACTGGTTCATGTTTTTTTACTTCATTTATGTATCATACAATGAGGTTAATTAGGTAGAGAATTTGTTGAGCCAACAATGAATAATAATAATTTTTGTAATCTTTTCTTGAAGGTAGATGAAATGACAATTTCAGAGAGGGAGGAGATCATGACTCATTTAGTCTTTGAAGTTGTTACGGACTAGGCAACATAAGTTAACATTGTATTTTACCTCACCTTTGAAGTTTTGAGTAGACTTTCAAGTTTTTGTAGATTTTGTATTGTTCCTCTCGTTAGTAGAAAATACATTGAATTTTGTTATTGTGTTGGATATTCCATATTAAATATTATTTTAGATGTAATAAATTACAATATTTCAATTATATTGATCTTTTAATGTCATGTTGTATAATATATACAATATGACATTTATATCATTAAATAAAATACAATATGGTATTACTTATTCAAATTTATATCATTGTATAAAATATTTGTTCAATAAAAGTGAAATGGTAAAAGACATATTCCCAAGCCGTGTTAAAATACTTAACAAGAAAAAGAAAAAACTTACAAACTAATCACCATTGTAACTTATAATAGTATTAACAAAGAACTACCTTGTAAAAATATGCTATAAAAACTTATAATAACATTAAAAAATTGCTATTACAAAATTACAAGAGTATCATTATTTGTTATAAAAACTTGTTATAGCTTTAATGACGAATGCTATAATAAATTTTATAACAAGCTAAATAAGCTATCTTTATATAGTTTTTCATAGCATTTGGTATAGCTAACGAAAAACGCTACCAAAAGTCCTAGACTTTTAAAACATGGGTTGATAGGACTTTCAAAAAAATCTATAGAAAGTCTATTGTAGCGTTTTCTGTGAGCTATAATTTCCATTTCACATATTTTATTTTATGTTTTTCTTTCATTTATAGATTGAGAAATTAGAAGCAAGTCTCTATTTTACGTATTCATCATGTTTCCTTCCTCCCTTCATATTTTTATTAGATGTGTGATTCTCACATCAAGTGTACTATGTTTTTCACCAAAACTTCCTTCCAATTTGTAGAAAATTTTGTTAGAAAGTCATGTTCGTGGAGTAAATGGTATGTTTTTTTTTAATTATCTTTTTTCAATTGATTTTGTCCAACTAATCTTTGTGCTAAGAATTATCCTATATTAGGATTTCTGTTGATGTTATTGTTTACGAAATTTCCTTGTAACCTTTGTTGTTTTCAATTTAATTTAGGAATTTTCTTTCACAACTTCTACCTCATTTAAATTTCTTACAATTAAGTATTGGTAATTGATGGATGGTAGTGCAAGTTTTAAATTTCTATTTGAACTTTAATATTTTTTTATCTAAAAAAAAAAAACTTATAATAATAATATCAATAATTTTTGTTATAATATCAAGTTTTAATAGAGTATGATTATTTAACTATGATCATCCATCACATTACGATTTCTTAGTTCACTTGTCACGAAGAAAAAAACTATAAAATATGCCATAAAATATTAAAAAAGAGATCTATAAAAGTTCTCATAACAATATACAAAAATGCAATGGAATCTTATAATAGCAAAGAAAAAAAAAATCTTATTGTAAAGTTATGTGAGCATTCTTTGTTAACTATAAAAGTTTATTATAGCTTTAATGTCTAATGCTATAATAGATTCTCATAAAAAGATAAACAAGCTATTTTTTCATAGTTTTTAATAACATTTATTATAACTAACAAAAAATGCTTAATAACATTGGTTGATAGGACTCTCAAACAAAGCTATGAAAAGTCTATTATAGGCTTTTCTGTTGCTATTATATCCATTTTTTTTCGTAGTGGTGACTGGTCAATTTGTTGGTCATCCACGGTCTGATGAAGACTGGGACTATCTACGATGTTCAAGCAATCTATATTGCGTAAAGAAATGGTACAATAGTCAAGAACACACTCTTAGAAATAGCTCATGCTTTATCGCATGTACATTTGTGTTGTGAAAGGGATAAAGGTCTTCATGAAAAACAAACATCACGAGATAAGAAAATTTCATTAGTTTCTGAAACCTTTGACACCCGGAGGATATCCCAAAATTATTGAGGGAATATCACGTAGAGAAAACTTATGACAGTAGGAAAAAGGCATAGATGCATATGCGAGACAACAAAAACTTTTGAGCTAAGAAAATTCCATTAGTTTCTAAGTTCAATAGCTTCAAAAAGGGGTTTTCAATCTAGAACTAGGGACGAAGTACGATTGATAAGGTGAATTGCATTCGAAATAATTTCGCACCAATAAGACATAGTAATCTTAGATTTGAAAAATAGGATACGTGCAACATTCAAGATATGATGATGCTTTCTTTCAACAACAGATTGTTCCAGCCTAGCCACATAAGAAAATTGGTGCACCACCTCTTTTTGCTTGAAAAAGTTAGTGAAGGCTAACTTAGGAGCCCGATTTAAAGATTTTAATAACTTAATTATGTTGAGTTTAAACAAGTTTAAAAAATTGAGGTACAATATTTTGACGAAGTAAAAATGTCCAAGTGTAACGATTGCGATCATCAAGTGGTAAAAAGTAAGGATGTCCAAAATACGATATAGTAGCAAAGGGACCCCAAATATCAACATGAACAATATCGAAAAGAAAAGCTAATATTTTATTACTAGGTTGAAAACACAAGTGGTTTTGCTTTGCTAATGGGAAATTATCACAATGTGAAAGCTTATTTGAAGAATTTAAAGACAAAATATTCTTTAAAGCATCTAACCGGACTGCTACAACGAAGTCAAGTCAGTTCTCTTCACAGTACAAGCAAAGCTCTTGGTGGGCCTCAGGACTAGTCACCGAATAATGTAGAGTCTTTCACAAACTCTACCCTTCCTAATCATCATTGAAGTGCATTTGTCCTGTATTAGAAAATCGTCAACTGATAAAGTAACAACTATGTTCTTTTTAGAAATCAAAGCACTAGTAGATAATAAATTGTAACAGAACGCAATGTAACAATAGTCTCAATAGATTCAAAATCATAAAAATATTCCCTAGAATGGTATATGTGGATCAAAGCCCCATAATCAGTTATCCACTTAGTATAACAAGCAGAATGTAGTGAGGATGTACCTGCATGTTTATTGGATAGAGAGAATTAGGCCTGAAGCCGAGTCAGTAACTCATAGCAGTGTTCAAAATACTCCTCAGGTGTCTTATATGTACCAATCTGATTAATCAAAGTTGACTGTCCATTTTGCATGGAGTTTGTTGATTAGTGGATAAACCTTTTGAGTTGTTTCGTGGTCGATACCCAACGGATAGCCATGTATCTTGTATGTATAAAGTATTACCTTAACTCGTAAGTTATATGTAACCTCTCTAATCCAATTGTCTCAGGTTTGTAAGACTAAGAATGATTTTCCATATCTCTTTTGTGATCTATTTTCTAGTTGAGATATGTTTTTTGGTTATGCATCCATTTACCTTCTTCGTACACTTGAGTTAATGTCACTTTCCTCTTCTTTAGCCTTTACAACCATTTTTTATGTTATCCTTGGTTCTTCTTCTAGAGTATTTGTTCGATATGCACATTTTTTTATATATTAAAGTAATTTTTATGTTTTAAAGTACAACCAACATTCATATGATTTGTTTCTTTGTATTTTGGTTAGACACATTTAAATTTGAGTTTTTTGGTTGTTTTCAACTACATGATAGATGATGTTGCTTTCAAGAAAGTTCTCACCTCAAAAGTCAACTACAGTTATTTGCATGTCTTCTCTTGAATTGAGGCAAGAATAAAGACAATATTAATTTTATTTAGTTATTATGTAAATTTTCTACCAAGTCTCATTGTAGTTTCCTTGTTTTATATATGTTCCTATGAAAAATACTACCAAGATTAATATTTATATATGAAAGTTGCTTTTGATATATATATATTTTTTTAGATGGGTCAAATTTGGAGAGCATTAGTTTTAATAGTCATTTTTGTGCAATGATAGTTATGAACATAAATAGTATAAATTGGCAGCGTAATACTATCATTAAAATATACTTTGTTGATGAGAAATGTCATCTAAGTAGAATAGGTGATATGTAGTACAAATTAATTATTTTTTATGTTTTTCGATAGCCATGCTGCAATGGAAAGTTGAATCCTAGCTTGCACTCATGTTGTTATTGTTGCCTATTTAGCCCTATCTCAAATTAATTAATTTTAATTAATTAATTAATGTGTTTTGTGATAACAAACTTGATCTTATTTGCTAGTAATTTTGATGTTTTAAGATGTCCACGGTGTAGTGCTCCAAACAAGGATTTCAACGCAATTTAAAATTTTCATATCGGAGTTGAAACGAAGAAGCTACGGTTAAAACAAGTTTGAACGAGAAAATTTCGAGGTGGTGACATGGCAACTGAGTAAACATGATGGACCATTTAGAAGTTGACATATGAAATTTTGGATAAATGGCAAATGGTGCTTTTGACTTTTGTTAAAATGAAAAAAAAAAAATGAAAAATGAAAAGAAAAATGAAAAAAAAAAGTTTTTATATATATATATA